>MU737410.1:5242-88407 GCA_026770625.1 Nicotiana glauca | reverse complement strand
GGTGGGCCTGGGGGGAGGGGGGGGGGAGCGAATTATAATTTCGAACACTTAGGAGAATCTGACCATTCGTGCCTTGGACATAGTTTTTAGACCGAGACAATGGCACGACGCTCCAAGGATGCCTTTGGACCGTTACGATCGTTCAGAATCAAAGCGTCGTTCGATTTGAAATGTCGCTCGTGGCTACTGCCATTATGACACACGTTTTCTAGGGATTGAACCGTTTCATGCCCTATCAGTTTCGATTAGCGGCTCTTGGGCTTCCCGCTTGGGGAATTTATGTCCCAATAAGTAGAAAAAAACACCATTCGATTGGCACATTTTCTTGCCTTTGTTGAAAGAGTTTTGTGGGTCTCCTTCTTTTTCGATACTTCAAATTTCGATTCACTCCGGTTAACCAGAAGTTTTCGCCCCAGTCTCTTCTTTTTCTTAATCCATTTGTTCTGTTAAATCAATATAAATGGCTGGTAGTTCCTCCCGCGCTGACAATCCTGCCGTAACTCCGGCACCGGAAAGTGATGTTCCTACTCCAGGAGGAGTAGAAGTGATAGAGGATGGGGGGTCTCGATGGCGGCCGAAATATTGCCTCGCCTTGGAAAGCTGTGGAACGATTTTCACAGTCCTGCCGGAGAAGAGCCTGAACCTGCTTCCTCTGTTATGACTGAGGCGGGGATTGTGGAGCTGAAGGCCAAATTGGGGACCCCTCATCACATTGAAATGCTACAGGCGGTGGGAGATTTTTGCCGTTTCTATGAGGTGTGCCCGACTCAACTTTCGTCATACTTGTATAAATTGTTCCTTATGCTGCTCAAGTTTGCAGAGCTTGCTGGTCGGGAGATCACTCTAAGACACATGCTCAATATCTTTGCCCCTCAACTCATCCGAGGCACGATGATCTATATACGCCATCGAGGGATGAAGAGTCTGGTGGTGAAGATGGAAGACAGGGCCAACCGTCGCTTTTATGAGAATTATTTTTATGTGCGGACCAAGCACCTTGTGGCGGATCCTGTAGAATTCCCTGAGAAATGGAACTTCGCACGTAAGTTTTTGTATCTTTGGTCAAAATGATAGTTGACCGCTTTGCTTTGGGCGGTATTGAACTGTTTTTACATTTGTAGCCGCGAGGCTACCCCCTGCGCTTGTTGATGATATCCGCAAACGGGTGAACGCCATTCTTCCTCATACAGAGGGAGTTCGCAAATGATCGTCCTTCTACGAGAAATATGGATGTAAGCCCTTTATTGGTAAGTAGTTTTACCGCAGTCTCTGTTTTCCACTTTGCATTTTGGCTTTGTTGATTATGTGACATTTATCGCTAGTAGGGAGAGTACGAAGGGCGAGGACTCCTCCACTTGCATTTCATCAGCCGATATCCTCTGCTCGGCCCGTACCGAGGCCTGTTGCCCGACCTATGGCAATGGCTGCTCAAGTTGAACCTACAGCTGTAGTCGTGTGCATGGAAGCTATTCCTCAATCTGGGACTCCAACTTTTACTATTCACCCAACGGGGGAGTCTTATCGTGCTGAAGATGGTGAGGGGACATCAAAGAGACGACGATTGAAGTCCGAAACGGCTCCATCAGCCGTGGTATATTCAAAGGGTGGCATCCCCGTGATGAAGTCTGAGACAGGGAACGATGCTAACCCATCTGCAGATATGGAGCCGGTCACCGTGACCAACCCCTCAATAGACACTCTGGCCATTATGAGTGACTAACGGAATACTATGATAGGGAGCCAGAGTCCCGAGGCCGTTGTTGTTACTTTGGGCGGGCCTCTAGCTTCTGGACTGGGTCGTGCTTCTTTTTCGGCCGTAAAGAGGGGAAAATGTGTCGTGGTCGATGACTATGAGTCTGAGTCTGATCTTGATCTTGACGACATCAGGATGTTTGAAGAGGGCCTTACTCGTACGGTGGTACATGGGGGAGGCCCGTCCCGTATACTTGAAATCTCGTCGGATATTAACCTCCTGGGGGATACAGTAGACCTGGTTTCGCAGTTTGAACTTTTTTGTTCTTCCTCTGAGAGAGGCTCTCCGGGACTGCCGTGATGTTGATTTGATACACGAAATGGCTGCTATGGTCTTGAAGGTAAGTTTCTCCTTTCTTTTATGTTCTTTTCATCTTTGGCGACCTTGGCTTTAACCAATCTTTTCGTCTTTCAGACATACATGGTGGAGATTAAGAGTGCTCGTAAGGCCGAAACTCGGGCTAAAATTTTCTTGATGATGTTGGAGAAGTATCGGTGCTACTATAACAAGTGTCGTGAGATGCACGGGCAGCTGAGGGCAAACACCGATGATCAATCCCTTGGTGAGGAATTGGAGAAGAGGGATCAGGAGCTGATGTAAGCTATCCGCAGGAGTAACAAGCTCGAGGAGAAACTTTGTGTAAAGGACGAAGAACTTGAATTGGGTAAAGGGGTTGCCATGGAGTGTGAGCATCTTCAGGCGAAGGTGCGATCGATGCAATCCGAGATGGATCAGAATGCCATCAGGGTTGCGGCGATGAGTGAGGAATGGATTGGAAAGTTAGCCGATCTGGAGAGTAAAGTTTTTGGGTTGGAGAATATTGAGAGTGCTTGGGCATTGGCTTCAGCAAGGGCAGCAGCTTTAAAGGATACTATCCGCGTCCTTCAATCCGAGAAGGAATTTGAAAGGGCGATATTGACGCTTAGAGAGGCGAGGCTCGAAGTGCGTATTGGTGAAATTGACCGGGAAGCTTTGACTTTGGGGGACCGGGTCGCTGCACTTGTGGCCGAGAAGGTGCAATTGTTGGCCCAAGTCGAATCTGCCTCTGCCGCACTTCCTCATTATCTGCACGAGCTCTGGGTACATGTTAAAGCCCATCGGGACATATATAGAAGAGTTTGTGGGAAGCAGGCAATGTTTTTAGGCCGAATATGAAGGAGCACAGGCGAAGGAGCGAGAGGCTCGTGTTAATGTGGATATGATCCTGCGACGCCGGAGGCCAACGAGGATATTGACATTGAAGAGGGACTTACTGGAGATGGTGATGAGAAGGATAACGGTTATGACGCCGAGTGAAAGAGTTGTTCATATTTGTTTGTGTTCTCTTTTTTTTTTGTTCGTTGTCTTTTCTGCTGTTATATTTTCTTTTGGACTTGTCCGGCTTTAGCGGTGTGTAATTTGTGATTATTTGCGCACCTGCTTTAAATAAAAAGAAGTTTTCATCGGTGTATGTCTGATGCACTTCTCTTCCTTTTGCTTTACATAACTTTGGTATGAGATTACGGATTTTTGTATGGTGAATTCCTGATTTTAGGGAATTTAATCTCAACCGGACTGAGTAGGACTTCATCGTGTGAGTCCAAATGGAGTCTTGTTTGATCTTCCTATTTGGACGAGTTCGATATGTGACTTACTGCTTTGAGCACATTCCTCTTCGATTCAAAACGAGATTATATAACATATTCGTTATCTTGGACAAGGCTAGTCATGTCTGTTGATATCTAATTTTTTCTGTATATTTTAACATGCAAAATACTTTCAAAATACTATACATATGCATATATAAGTATGTCCTAAGGTTTAATTCTTTTTCTCAATTTTTAAAGATTTTTTAAATTAATTTATTGCCCTATTTTATCAAGAAAAACCCAATAATTGTCTCCAAAATTATTATTTTGGTGACTCATTTATTGGATTCTCATATTTTACTAAAATATAGCTAACATAATTTTTGCATATTTTTTACAAATTTATTTAGTATTTTTAAAGCTAAATTGTGTATAATTGCAATATTAGCCTATTTTGAGATTTGATTATGTTTATAATTATTAATTTAACTTCAGTATTTTTAACGTAATAATTATGTATTAGTAATCATTTTAGTGCCTTTAATTTACTTTTGAAAAATTATTTATTGTTTTTATAAAACAAATAAAAGCAAAATGGACATGTAACTGTTAGCCCACCTGCGTTTCAATTTTAGCCAGATTTTGACACCCCAATTAAAGCCAATTTCAAATCCAATTACACAACCCAACTACCTAATCTACCCGACCCATTCAATCCAGGCTGTTGATCAAAATGATCAACGGCCAACTTTTAATCTTTCCATTTTTAATTACCCAATACCCCTAAACCCTAGCCATCTTACATCCCCAACCGCCTTTGAATCCCCCATTCTCTTATTCTCTCTCAGAAACCCTAGCCGCCTCCTTCCACTTCCGCCCTAAAACCACTGGAATCCATGGCTTCCAAGGCCATGAAAATCCTATACCGACCTCCTATAACTCCTACACGCCTAGTTATTGAAGTTTCAAGGCCTGACCACGAAGAAACTTGGCCCAGACCTAGTTTGATTCGAGTTTTATGGCCGTCTCCGACCTTGCTCCGGCCAGCCATGGTGATTCGAGCCTGATCTCGACTTCTTCGGCTCAGATCAATGACTTTTCCAAGCCTTTCTCACTACCTGGGTTCTTTTGAAACCCTAACCCTTCGAGGTTTTTTCGATTATTTTTAGATCCGTTGTATATTTGTGTTTTCTCTGAATTTTTAAACATTTTTCTCAAAGTTCTTTCAAAACTATACCTTCTGAGCCTTCATCTTTTTTCGATTTAAGGTTTCGTTAAGTTATCTTTTAAAGTTTCTCCGATCTTTAGCATGTTCTACTATTTCTTATGTGTTTCTTATACTGTATTTCTTGTGTTATTCCTTCTACTACATTTCTTATGTGTTTCTTCTACTGTGTTTCTTCTATTATGTTTCTTTATGTATTCTTCTATTATGTTACTGTATATCTTATGTTGTTTTTTCTACTTTGATTCTTATGTGTTTCTTCTACCGAAAGATGCATGTTAAAAGTCTCAGTTTCTTTATGAGATTTTTGAAGTTATTTCGTCAATATTTTTTCCTTGATTACTTGTCCTTTCATCTTTACACTCGATTGAGGGCAAAACCCTAAAATTTGGGGGTTTCATTCGAGTATTGAGACTATTCACTATCTGATTTGCTTGTTCTTCATCTCTGAACTTGTTTGATTTCAAAAGCCTAACTTCTTTGGACCTATTCGATTTTCTAAATTTGTTTCATCTACTGCTCGACTAAGTTCTGAAATCTTTGTTTCAACCTTGTTTTTTTGTATGATTCCGATTCCCCGTTACATGATTTAAGATCTTTCTATTGGACCCTTTGTATGCTATTTGATACTCTCTCTCTTCTCCATTGCCGAGTTACCATGTGACTACCATGTTCCTATAGTCTACTACTTATTGATTTTGCAATTGCATGACACTTTTCTTTGTCTTAAATTTAGCCTCGCATGCTTAACGTTTATGCACTCTTTATAGGTTAAATTTTCCTCTCAAAATAACCCTTGATTGTGGAGTGATTTCAAATCTCTTTATAATTCTGATTGTACTCTTGTAATTGATTATTTCCTTATTGTATTGATTTCCCTTGTTTTTTGGACTTGTTGGAATAATTTCCTTTGAACTTCCGACCCCTACCTTTTCTACTTAAGTTGATTTGATCCCCTTACCTTGATTACATTGGCATGGGATTCTTATAGACCTTTCCTTGATTAAAGTCTGATGAACCTAGCCTCTATTACCTATTGTGTACTCGTACTATGCTGGAAATATTTCCTTATTGGTCATATTCATCCCTATGTAATTTTTGTCCTTATTTAGCACTTGCATTCTACCGTTTGATTTGATTCCTTAATTAAAGGAAGTCTTTGATACTGATCTGATTCTAATTGACACATATTTCCCTAATTATTTCTAAACTACAATCCTTACCTTATTTTCTGCCTGTTTTCACCCTATAAGTACCTGACTCTTTCATTGACAAAAAGGACAGGAACACTCATAGTTTTTCTGAACTTATACTTATACTTAAAAGTATTCTCTGTTATTACTTGTGGCCTGTTTGCAAGTCCTACTGCCTGCTTCTTTCTCTATTTTCTTTCTTTGAACTAGTATGTTATAATTAAGATTCAGCATCACAACTATGTGTTTATTTAACACCTTTTTCCTCCTGACTGACTACTTATGTGTTTAGTTCAGTACTTGTTTAGCACTTTCCTTCTACCTGTTCTGCCTCTATTGTGTATCCTAAGTATGTTTGATCCTGATGGTTGTTTGAGGCATGACAACATTAAAGTATTGTTGTCTATGACTCAAACTTGATCCCCTGGGATCATAACCTCGTGTTATTATTGTATGCTGTATATTCTAGTTGGTTTTAGGAGCATAACAACATTCCCTATTGCTGTGCATGCCCAGAATCAATTAATGCACAAGCACAAGGGCTCTCTGTAACCAGTCCCAACCCCTGAATCCCTTTTGTGTGAAGTTGTTAATTCTGTAACTATTCCCCAGCACCCCCTTTCCCTTTTCCTTTACTTCCCTAGTTCTTCAAGATCTGTTTCTGCACTTGCACCTTCTCTTAGTCTTTAAGTTCTGACCCCTTTTTGTGAGCCTTGCCTTGGGACCCATTGAGCTCCCTCTGAACTTGGACACTTGAGGGTTGGCCCTTATACACTACACCTTTCCCCATTCTGATAATACAATTTGGGTGTGAGCATTGCCCAAAGTCCCATTGAGGCTCTTAGGGAACTTTGACACACTCAGATTGGAGAAAGGCTTTGGATCAGTGGTCTTCGAGCTGGTTTAGCTCACATTTCAGACAGGAAGTCTGAATCAGGCTCTCTGATGTAGTTTTTATTCATTCTGGTTTTTAATAAGTTATAATAAACTCCTGGGGATGGTTAGTGAAAAATGGTGGGTAACTATGAATGCAAAGGGTAGATTTCATGTCTGTAGGTATGTTGAATTCTGCATATTCTAATGCATATAGAAATCATGCCTATAGGTCATTCTGAATCCTGCATCTCCAACTTGCATATAGGAATCATGACTATAAGACTACTACATTCCTGCATATCTAATTTTCATATAGAAACCATGGCTATAGGTGTTCTGAATTCTGCATATTCAAAAATGCATATAGAAATCATGCCTATAGGTCCATTCTGAATTCAACATATTCAACTTCATATAGAAATTATGCCTATATGATTGTTCAATTCTGCATGTTCAATTACATCTAGATACCATGCTCATAGGTCTTAAATAAATTCTGCAAGCTAGATACCATATTTTTAGGTTTAAAACTAGTCTTATGCATTTCGATACTATGTTTATAAGGCTTCTGCATTTTATTCCATGTCTACAAAGTTTAAAATCAACAACGCATAGAAAGCATGCCTATATGAATTTCTAATTGAATCTGATTCACATAACTCAGTGTTAGATATAAAACCAGTAATAATAGATATTGTCAGTTGCAGAACTTATAATCAATTCGTTTAAATCTGGCCTCTCTTTTAATAAACTGATTCCCTCACTTAGCAAGTTTAACAAGTATGCATTCAAACAGTTTATTTCAGGCCTTACTATTTCATTTTTTTTTCTGAATCCAGTAGATACCATGCCTATAGGATCCTTGTCCAACATTTAGGCAAGCCTTAGGTTAAAAAAATTATGAACTAAATCTGTTTCAGTTAATTATTACAACCAGCAGGCAGGCCTGATTCGGGCTTCTTATCTGAATTATGTAATAAATCCGTTTGCCTCAACCTTTAAGCTCTTTCATGTTTGGTATTTAATCAGACCTTAACCAGTATGTGAAAGTCATGCTAATTATGTGATTTTCTGTCCAAAGAGGTGTAATTGTGCCTCTGTTTGTTTATATGCTTCCCCCTAAATGTGCAATATGTGTTTTTGTATGCTGCCTTATATTTTTACCTTTTAAACCTTAAATAAGCCCAATATCCCTCCCCTTTAGGATTAGTAGTCCTAAGTGCCTCCGGGACTGATAGGATTGGGACGGGTAATAGCATGCAATAAGTAATCGAGACCATTCCGCGGTTTAATACCTTGACATGGTAGGAAGGGTAAATATGGATATGATGACCACGCGATAATGTCACGTGTAGACCCTCATTGAGAAGTGATTACTTGGCGTTGTGTGGGGTGATCCATATTGTTAATAAACTTACGACCCTTTTCCCTTATTTCTTTGGTTCTTTTAGAATTTCAACTCCTTTTTTAAGAAAAATCAGCTTTCTTTTAGTTCTTCCAAACTCTGTTTATTTTTCAACCATTATGTGAAATCCCCTCTTATTTGAGCCTTATTTATCTACATATTAATTGTACCCTGAACTCACAATAATAGTCTAGAAGGGAACCACACTAGTGGATTCTGAGGGGTGCCTAACACCTTCCCCTTGGAATAATTTCAAGCCCATCATTAAGTGGCGACTCTTCAAATCAAAACCCAATTGCCAAAAGGAATGAGTTGTCCTCCCAAATGTCATAAACCCGGTTTCGCGAGAAAAAAAGGGGCGCGACAGCATGACGACTCTGCTGGGAAATTTTAGGCTTTTACCATTTCAGACTTTTATTGTGAATTTATGCTTCCTTACGCGCATTTATTTGTTTATTTCTTTAAGCATTCAATTCCCTTTTGATTGCAAAACTGACTTGTCTCTTTTTTTTCTTTTTTTTTTACTGCTTTCCTTTACTACTTTTTTACATTATGAAACTATTGTATTTAATACTTTTAACATGCAAATACATGACTACATGCCTTTAACTGTTGCATAATCATGCTCAACATCATATTCCACTCGTGCCAAACAAAATCCTATAGCAACGCTTATAATGAGTTGTTGCGCTCTTCCGATATTATCACCCCCTAAATTCGGAAAAGGTATATTTGCGGTAAAACCAGTCGATCAACGGTATAGTCGACGGTTCCGCGCCTTTCCCCCTTGAGTTATCCACTCAACGGTACCAGTCTAAAACCCCATAGAAACCTTACTCTGATTAAAATTGTGCATATATCATGGTCAAACCTAGCCGAGTCAGTTATGTTGTCCGCATAATGTCTCTTTAAGATAGCCCTGTCCAAAATCCACTAGGTTTCCCTAAACCCAAACGGACATCATCACGTTCTGTGCATTTATTTAGAGAACTAAATGCTTTTATTCCAATTGTTGATATTAAAGGGTCTAACCTTATTTGCCTTGCAGAATATGAAGCCCGAGGTCCCCATTTTTGGTATGGTTAGCACGCCCCTGCTCTTGCTAGATTGGTGGAGGAGTCTTTCATCAAATGACCAAATCAATGAGTGGAAAGCGAGAGTCGCCAAAGCTAGCAAAAAGTTCAAATATCTAGAAATCAATTTGCTGGAATTGGAAGGAAAAGTGAGGAAGAGAGTCATCGACTGCCAGAACTCTGAAGGAAATGAAGGAGAACACCTGGCAAAGGCATTTTTACTGGTGAACTGACACGAATTAGAGGATCTGATCAACGAGAGCATTCAACCGAAGGAAAGTCCTTCCGGGACCAAATAGATAGGAGTTTTCATTTTTGCTTTATAAAATGTAATAAGACCAATGTCCACTAGCAACTTTTATTTCCTGTTATTTAGTGTCGATTTGGGATTTTTCTACCTTTTTATCAATAAAATGAGGCATTTAGCATTCTAAGTTCTCCAAATTAACTTGTCACTAGGCCTACCTTGGGCATAAAGAGATCCCCAAATTAGGATGCGCGTTACATTCCTGCACTGTATGTTAAATATTACAATCCTCACCGACTTGTTACCTTTTGTTTTACTTTTTGTCTATTCCCCTCCACAAAGGTTAGTTCGTGAACTATGGCAACATCATCTTATTTTACGAGATCTAGGGGCCCTCTACCTACTCATCCTCTCAGTCCTGTCAGACACAAGAACAAAGGGAAGAGGGAAGATTTGAACAACGCCAGAAAGGAGAACTCAACTGAACGGGTAGAGGTACTCATGATCACGGTACTCTGGTTCCCAAGGAAAACGCATCCCAACTAGAACAAAAGCTGCTGAAATTTCAAGAAGAGCTTGACCAGGTCCGGAATCTGGCAAATATGTCATTTTCCCTCACCACTCCAAATGTTAATTTCCCAAATGCTTAGAATTCTGTACCTCCACAAAATATCCGAAAGCAACAAAACCATCTCACTCCTCATCACCACTACAACACCTGCCATACCTCAAATAACACCGCACTGCTCATCCCAGAACTCCAGAACTCCACAAATGACCACTGCAACACCCAACATAATACCCCCATCTACGTGGAGACTGTGCAACACTCCACCCAGCCCATCTCAAGCACACCCGAGTCTGATGATAAGGACTTGCTCATCAGAAACCTTGCCGAAGAACTTAAAAAGTTGACTAGCAGAATTCAAGGCGTTGAAGGTAGTAAGGGAATTGAGGGGCTAAACTACAAAGATCTTTGCATACAGCCCAATGTTGAGCTGCCCGAGGGGTACAAACCTCCTAAGTTTGAAATGTTTGATGGTACAGGAGATCCAAGGGTCCATTTGAGAACGTATTGTGACAAATTGGTTGGAGTAGGAAAAGACGAGAAAATCCGCATGAAGCTTTTCATGAGGAGCTTGAAGGGAGATGCTTTATTTTGGTACATTAGCCAAGATCCAAAGAGGTGGTCCAACTGGGTAAGCATGGTGTCTGATTTTATGGACAGATTCAGGTTCAATACGGAGAATGCACCAGATGTGTTCTATATTCAAAATCTGAAGAAGAAGCCCACAGAAACCTTCCGCGAGTATGCTACTCGCTGGAGGTACGAAGCTACTAAGGTCAGACCCACCTTAGAAGAAGAACAAATGAACAATTTTTTCTTCCGAGCCTAAGACTTACAGTATTATGAGAGGCTGATGATGATCAAGGGCCACAATTTTTTTTGACATTATCAAGCTGGGAGAGAGGATTGAAGAGGGCACCTAAAGCGGTATGGTTATGAATTTTGAGGCCTTGCAAGCTATAAACAAGGCCTTACAGTCAGACGATGTGTCCAAGAAAAGAGACGTAGGATGGTGACATAGAGAATCAAATCTCCCATCAAATACCAAACCTACTTAATGCCTCTACTGACATATCAGCCTACTCCAAACTACCAAGTACCCTCACCCTCTTACCAAGCTCCACCACCCACTTATCAATCACTTACCACATATCTGCCTACTTCACCCAAATATTCCCAACCAGCACATGTTTACCAAGCCTACAACACTAACCATCCCACTACCAATCCCCTCCTCCACGCCAAAACTTCCCTGTACCTTGACCAAACTTTGACCGAAGGCCCCGAAAATAATACACGGCTATTGCCGAACCTATCGACCAGTTGTATGAAAGACTCAAAGCTACTAGTTATATCACCCCTATCCTTGCTGCTCCTGAGAATCCTTCCCAATGGGTTAATCCAAATAAATTCTATACATACCATGCCGGCATGAAAGGACACACCATTGACGAGTGGTGCTCTCTAAAAGATAAGATCCAGACTTTAATTGATAACAAGATTATTGTGGCAAAGGAGCCTACTCCGAATGTCCGCAATAACCCTCTGCCAGATCACAAAGGTGGAGGCGTTCACATGATTGAAATAGAGGATGATTGAGACCCCAAGGGATTGATCGGTTTGATCACAGAAGGTGCCTATCCAAAGAAGTCAATAGTCACTCTTAATTCGATCGTTGTCCAGATTTAACCCTTTGGGGACGGCGAGGTAAATATGTCCATGCCACTGGAGTTTGAAGCACCATCCTCCACAAAGATGCCAGCACCGATTGAGGTCAAATTCATGTCGCCAGCAAATGCACCTACACCTTTTGAAGTTGCTATTTTACCGCCCAAGGTGCATGCTCCGTTCAGAGTAAATATAGCCATCACAATTCCGGTGGCAATGTCGGCCGTAACACTATTCCATACAAACGCCATGTATTGGGACTATACAGCCGAGGCAAGAAGAAAAGGGAAGGTCATGTTCAGAGAAGTTGTTGCGGCACAAGGTATAACGAGAACTGATAGGGTTTATACCCCGGAACATCTAGCTGAGTGTGAACACCTAATTTTTGACCACACCCAAATTTTATTTTAATGTAAATATTTCTTTTGAGCCGAGGGTCTCTCGAAAATAGTCTTTCTACTCCTTCGGGGTAGGGGTAAGGTCTGCGTACACTCTACCCTCCCCAGACCCCACTAGTGGGATTTCACTGGGTCGTTGTTATTGTTGTATTTCTTTTAGGTCTAATCTTAATATTTGTAAAGAGAAAAAGAAATTTACAAATATATGATTTCTTGTAATAAGAATTTTAATAAGTAAGTCATAGTATTTTCTTTTTTTTAGTGTCTTATTTTTGAATTATAGCACGAATATTTATATTTTCTTAGTATGAAAAGTCGTTGGTATTAGTCTCTTCTTTGTCTTTTTATTTTATATATATATATATATATATATATATATATATATTAAAATGAGTAAGTAAAAAATATTAAGAAGAATAAAAGATAGACAAAATAAAAGGTCACGGGCACATCGGGAGAATCAAGTTGGTTAAGTGAACAAAACACTTTTCAGTTTTTCTTTTCATATGTACATAAGCATTCACATACAATCACAAACACGCACACACGATCTCACACACGATCTCACCCTCACATCTCTGAAGGCAAAATCCCATTTATTATATAAAAGGACACAACTGGAGAAAGGGGACGGAAAAAAAGGGCTGAAGAAATATTTTACTTTTCAAAGAAAAGTTTAGCTAGTTTCAGTTGTTCATTAGTGGTAAAAAAAAAACATAAGTAGAGTTAGGAATGATATTTGAAGGCATGATGGAGAATTGTATTTGAGTTTTAGTGAAAGTTCCTTTCGAGTTCCATTTCTTTTGAGATTAACCGGGAAGAGCTTTGCTCGTGGTTTTTCCGTTCGCAGTTCGTTGTCGCTGTTCAAATTTGACATTGGATTATTACATTTGTTGAATTTTCTATTATTAAAGAAAATTTGCTTCAAAGGTCAGCATACTTACTTAATTCTTGTTACTGTTGTGTATAATGAAACATAGAAAGATTTGTTCGATTCAAGTTTAATTTTCTTTTCTCTATATTCTTTTGTCTTTGAGTGAAATATTTTGTTTTCATCTTTATAATGCTTTATATGTTTGTTTGGAATGTAAAAAAAAACGTAAAAGCTCAGTAAAAAAAAACTGATTTTAAGCTTTAAAGCATCCCTACTTTAAATCTTTAGATATTCATTTTAATAAAGAAGGTTCATGTTCTAAATGAATTATAAGATTATAGGTAGCTCGTGATATTATGTTTTGCATTTTATACATTTTGAAGAAAGAAAGAAAAGGGAAAAGAACAAAAACAACGTTGAGCAACGTATTTGGAATCATCAATTTCACTAAAAAATTTCTTGGTCTTAACATTATATTGTCAAAGTTGTTTTAGTGGAGTTTAATATTCATAAATGGAATTGATATAATACTTTAAATTTTATTTTACTAATTATTATGATTTATGACGATCTAAATTTCTCAATTTAGGTTTACAGTTAGTTTCTTTTATGTCGTGTGCATATGTTAAAAAAAAAATTCCCGTAGCTCTTTGTAAGCTATTAGATAAGTGAAGTTATTTATGTTTTATTCGTAAGTTAAGCAACTTGTTCTTAAATAACTAGTTCCTAATATTATTTTAATTCATGTATTTATTTATACATTTTTCTGTTACGGTTTGTGTAAATTAATAATTTGGGCTATTTCGTTCCGTCCTACACTTTGTTGTGAGTTTACCAGTTGCTACGGAAAAGTTATTAATTAATTAAATTATTTCATAGTTAGCCCAAATCATAAAATAATGGCTTTCTAGCAAGAATATAATAATAAAAAAATATTGTGAGTGAGATATACGAATTACGAATTAATTTAAAGTCTGTTGTAAAAATAAAACAAAACAAAATGAGTGGTAAATTTGTTAGGTAGCAAGATGAATCGCGAACTAATTGAGGACTATTACAATAAGTAAAATAATAATAAAAATATACAAATATATGTATTGAATCTGAAAGAGACAAAATAATTGAAATACTTTAAAACACTAGAAAAACTTTAGACGTACATTAAATATTAGTCCATGTGTTCATAATCGAACCTTGGATTGATATGCTTAAGTGATAAAAGGATCATGTGCGCATTACCGCGTCTTGATACCTTTCAAGTTAAACTTATTAAGTTTTGATAGTGTGTACATTCCGTACTATGGTTTAACATTCAATTTCAAAGAAGAATACTTTGTGTGCGTACCCCACCTAGGCGAACACATTAAAAAAAAATGCAATAATTAATTAAGAGGTAATAAATAATCCATAATCAATAAAATACAAGAATAGCTAAAATTAATTTAAGCCGAACATTAGTCAATAAAAGCGACTGTGCTAGAACCACGAGACTCGAGGGGTGCCTTACACCTTCCTCTCGGTCAACAGAATTTCTTACTCAGTCTTCTGTTTTCGTAGACCATAAATAAGAGTCAAACCTTCCTTTTGAAAGGGATTAAAATAAAAGGTAACTTGGAACACCAAAATTCAATTCCAAGTGGTGACTCTAAATAATAAATAATCCCTTTTCAAAATGTCACTTCAATTGGAAAAACTCTTCTAACCCACCACATAATAGGGTTGCGTGGGAAGGAAGAGGTGTGATAGCTCTGGCGACTTTGCTGGGGATAATTAATAAGAATTCGAGCTTTGTATATTGATTTTTGTTTGGCTTTTATCATGTTTTGGATATTATTGTGTTTAAAAGCCTAATGTGCTATTTGCCGCTTATTTACCGCTTTAATATTTATTTGAATTGTGATATAAATTGTATCCTCTCTCGCACCCCTCTGAGTCTTCTGATAAGTAGTTATATTGTGTTTGCTTACCAACATCACAAAAAATCTGTCTTGAGATAAAGCCAGTTAGCCTACCAACTTCTGGTGAAGGATTTAGTCACACATGTTTAGGCGGGAGAGCTGTTAGCTAGCTAGTGCTGTTCTACTACTGGGGATGCTTAACGCTCCTCGCCTCGGGTTGTCCACCCCGATAAGCCAGGTCTAGATACCATCTCCTTTAGGATTTGAAAACTTAGAAGAACAAGCCACACGCAATGAATATCCCTAGTAGGCTACGCTTTATTTGCATCATGTACATTGAACTTAGCGGGGCTCCGCACAGGGGCCGGGCCTGTCTTGGACAGGTACCAATTTTTCGGACCAACTTGTTCATATTTATGTTCTATATGTAACGTTATTAGGTAGGCTTCACTTAAATGTTGACCGGCTTTAAGATAGAATTAAACAGAGGATAGAGAAAGAGGAAATTTTGAAGTTTTCATAAAATATCTTTCTTTCTTTTTTAAATAAAATTTTTGAAACGTTTTGGTATATAAACTAACAATTTTTAAAATAGTTTTTTTATAGTTATTTTAACAGAACTACGTTGTGACGACCCAAAGGGTGATCACATATTTTCTCTTTCATTCTGCACTTCCGAGGCCTTGAAAACCTCACTTTTAGTTGCCTCAATATTTTTTGTAAATGGACCCGGACCCGTGATTTGACGGTCCCGCAATTTAAAGGTTCCGAAGGGTCCGTAGAAAAATATAGGACTCAGGCATGTGCTCGGAGTCGAAATCCGAGGTCTAGAACCCGAGGAAAAGAATTTTTCTGTGAAATTAATTTTCTGGAATTATTAAGGAAAAATGGAATTGAAAATTGATTAAAAAACTATGGTATCGGGCTCGTATTTTGGTTCCGACGTCCGGAACAAGTCTTAAATATGTGTTAAGCTCTTTCTGTAAAGTTTGGTCGAAATCGGACGTCATTTGACGTGTTTCAGACCTAAATATCTAAAATTTGAAGTTTATGAAGTTTGATGAAAAAGTGTTGATTTTGAGGTTTGATTCCTCGTTTATGATGTTATTTTGGAGATTTGATCGCACGGTTAAGTCCGTAGGATTCTTTGAGGTTGTGTGTATGTTTGGTTTGGATCCCCGAGGGCTCGTGTGAGTTTTGGATAGGTGTCGAGTTGTATTTTAAACTTTGAAAAAAAAACTACTGCAGGTCAGGTCTGGTATCTTCGCATTTGCGAAGGATTTCTTGCAAATGCGAGTCCATGAACGCAAATGCGAGAAAGGGAACACCTGCACGGGAGTCGCAAATACGAACAAAATGTCCGCAAATGTGATGATTAGCCTTCGCAAATGCGAAGAAGGACTAGCAAATGCGAAAGTCCCAGCCGTAGCCAAAGTTCTCAAATGCGAACTTAATCTCGCATTTCCCAAATTAGCAGGCCGGGGTTCGCAATTGCGAACCCCAGTTCGCATTTCCCACATCTGCAACCCGTATTTTTCATACTTAGACGATTTTAGACCTCACTTTTCTTATTTCTCAAACCCAAACACCCATTGGCGATTTTTCAAGAACTCTTCCTTCTCCAATTCAATTGTAAGTTGATTTTCACATAATTTTTCAATCTTTAACATCATTTATCATGTTTTCATCTTAAAATCAAGGTTTTTCATGGGTGAAAATGGGAATTTTGGGTAGAACCTAGGTTTTCTTAAAATTGAGGATTTGGACCTCAATTTGAGGTCCGATTTCAAACCAAATCATAGATATGAACTCGTGGGGGAGTGGGTAACCGGGTTTTGGTTCGAACCTCGAGTTTTGACCACGTGGGCCCGGCCGCATTTTGGGAAATTTTGAGTAAAACTTTGGGGAATTCATTTTCATGCATTCAAATTGATTCAGTTAGCATTTGTTGAAACCTTCAAGTAATTTGTGACTAGATTCGAGCGGTTTTGTGGTGAATTCAAAGGGTAAAGCTATACTAGAAAATTTAGTCGAGTTGGGAGCATTCGAGGTAAGTGTTTGATCTAACTTTGGCTTGAAGGAATAGAATTCGAGTATTATTTGCTAATTGCTAAATGTTAAGTACGGTATATAGACATGGTGACGGGTATCTATACACCAGTGTCTAGCATGATCGTGAGTCCTTATTTGTGCTTATTTGGGATTCGGTAGTGACTCTTCCTTGTTAATTGATGGTTTCTATATGATATGAAGAGAATGCGAAGGAAATATGATTTATAAACTCCTTGGAGCGCTGGCTCGATTTTTGACTTGATTATAAAGTAAGAAATGAAGGTAATAGAAAGAGAAGTGATTATTCCATTGCTGGGATGTTTTGAGTATATTGATTATCTCCCTTGCCATTATGTTTGAACATATTGTTGTTGCTCCTCTGCCAGGATTTAGTTGTTTTGCTTTGTTCTCCTTTGCCGGGATATTTAATATAGTTTATCTATCCCCTCGCCCCGTTTGGTTGTGATTGTTGTTTGGGTGAGGAAGAGTGATTATGCATGAAGGGTCATTCCGTGCCATGTTTTGAATATTTATACACGAAGGGTCATACTGTGCCATATTTTGATTATTAATATACGAAGGATCATTCCGTGCCATGTTTTGATTATTAATGCACGAAGGGACATTCCGTACCATGTATTGATTATTAATACACGAAGGGACATTCCGTGACATATTTTGATTATTATTGCACGAAGGAACATTCCGTACCATGTTTTGATTATTATTGCACGAAGGAACATTCCGTGCCATGTTGTGGTTATTATTGCACGAAGGAATATTTCATGTTTTGATTATTATTGCACGAAAGAACATTCCGTGCCATGTTTCGATTATTAATGCACGAAGGAACATTCTGTGCCATGTTTTGATTATTAATGCACGAAGGGACATTCCGTGCCATGTTTTGATTATTAATGCACGAAGGGACATTCCGTGCCATGTTTTGATTATTAATGCACGAAGGGACATTTCATGCCATGTTTGATTTATTACTCTCATTGACTTTGTAGTTGTACCGTTTCATTCCTTATTTATTGACCTTGTATTCTAGACTGCTACAACCCCTACAACATGCTCCCCTCCCTCTTGACTTGTTAAATTTCTGTATCCTCTTCTATTGCGTATATGTATATATTTGAACTGCACAGGTTTGTTTGGTAGTCTGGTCTAGCCTCGTCACTACTTAGCCGGGGTTAGGCCGGGCACTTACCAGCACATGGGGTCGGTTGTGCTGATGCTACACTCTGTGCATCTTTTTGCACAGATCCAGGTGTTGGAGAAAAATTTGAGTAGCAGTAGCATTCTGGGAGCGAGTTTCCAGTCCAGGGACATTCGAGGTAGCCTTGCTTACGTCCACAAGCCCGGAGTCCTTTCTACTTTATTCAGTTTGTTATCGTTGTACCGTAGCAGACAGTTTTATGTTTCATTCAAACCTTGTATTTAGTATTCTCTAGACGTTTGTGAGTACTGTGACACCAGTCTTAGGTAGAGGATCGTTATATTTCCGCATTCCTTTTAGTAAATTTTATTTGAGACTTCCGCTTTATTCGTTAAATGATTCTTTGTTGTTAATATTGTCCATGTTAGCTAAAAGAGGTATTTGATAATTGGCTTACCTAGCTCTTATTAGTAGGCGCCATCACGATTCCCGAGGGTGGGAAATCTAGGCCGTGACAAGTTAGTATTAGAGCACTAGGTTACATAGGTGTCACAACTCACGGACAAACTCGGTAGAGTCTGAGGGATCGGTATGGAGATGTCTGTATTTATCCCCAGAGGCTACAGAGTTAGGAAAGCTTCACATTTGTTCTTTCTTGTCGGGCGGTTCTTTTTCTCAAGTACCGATTGAATTTCTATTCTGTTCCTCCGCAGATGGCGAGAACACGTGCTTCCTCTTCTACCGCGCAGCAGTCCGAGCCCCCAGCAGCAGCTCTAGTGGTGGAGCCTCAGGTTGATTTGGAGGAGGTTCCAGCCCCAGCTGTCCCGGTGGGCCCAGCTCAGGTCCCAGAGGGGTTCATTGCCATCCCAGTTATTCAGGACGCTCTAGTCCGATTGGTAGGCTTCGTGGAGAGTGTCATTCGAGCGGGTTTGCTTTCAGGAGTTCAGCCAACGGTGGCAGATCAACTGGGTACAGTGGCTCATGCCGGGAGTGAGATCGCTTTTTAGGAGGCGGTCAATGTGGGCCATAGAGTTGAGATGGCTCTGCTACAGGGAGGTGGCCATGGGTCAGATAAGAGGCCCCGTCATGCAGGCAGATTCAGTGGTACAATGTCTGGAGGTAGGGATTCTTATGGTAGATGCCATCCTCCCAGGCCTTTTCAGTCAACTCTCCAGGTCACTCATGGCACTTCAGGTGGTTGTACAGGTCGACAGGGTCAGCCTCAGTTCCCTCAACTATAGCATTCGTGTAGATGTTATGAATGTGGTGAGTATGGTCACAACAACAGGGTTTTCCCGAGTTTGAGGGGTGCTTAGCCGCAGCAGACGAGGTCTTGCCATGCTTGTGGTGATCCGAGGCATATTGTTAGATATTGCTCTCGAGTTTATGGCAGCTTCCATCATCAGAGTTCTCATGCTATGATTGAGGCACCGGAGGTTCCACAGCCTGCCCAGCCAGCTAGAGGCGGGGGCAGAGGTGTTAGAGGTGGAGGTAGAGGTCTTAGAGGTAGAGTTCAGGTTGCCAGAGGTAGAGGCCAGCCAGCATCCAGGCTAGAGGCTAAGTCTTCAGGTGCAGACATTGCAGGTACCATTCTAATTTGTGTTAGAGATGCTTCAATGCTATTTTACCCTGGGCCTACTTATTCGTATGTGTCGTCCTATTTTGTACCCTACCTGTTTATGCCTAGTGATGCTTTGGGTATTCCTATTTATGTATCTACACCGGTGGGTGATTCTATAGTGGTCAACTGAGTTCATCGTTCCTGTGTGGTAGCATTTGAGGGTCTTGAGATCCGTGTTGATTTATTGCTCTTAGACATGGTGGACTTTAACGTTATATTAGGGATGGATTTCTTGTCACCGTATCATGCTATCTTGGATTGTCACGCCATGACCATGACCTTGGCTTTGCCAAATTTGCCCCGATTGGAGTGGAGAGGGACCCCAGGACATGCCACCCTCAGTGTTATTTCATATGTGAAGGCTCGACTTATGGTCAAGAAGGGGTGTCTAGCTTATCTGGTGTATGTTCGCGATTCCAGCACAGAAGTTCCTTTTATTGACTCTGTTCCTATTGTTCGGGAGTTCCCCTAGGTTTTCCCTTCAGACCTGCCAGGTATGCCGCCCAACAGGAATATTTATTTCTGTATTAATCTTGCTCTAGGCACGCATCCCATTTCCATTCCGCCGTATCGCATGGCCCCGTCAGAATTGAAGGAGTTAAAAGACCAGTTGCAAGATTTGCTATGGAAGGGTTTTATCAGACCTAGTGTTTCTCCTTGGGGTGCGCCAGTGTTATTTTGTGAAGAAAAAGGATGGATAGATGAGGATATGCATTGATTACCGTCAATTGAACAAAGTGACGATAAAGAACAAGTATCCCTTGCCAAGGATTGATCATTTGTTTGACCAGCTTCAGGGTGCAAAGGTGTTTGCAAAGATAGACTTGAGATCTAGCTACCATCATCTGAGGATTAGGGTGTCTGATGTCCTTAAGACAACATTCCGCACTCGGTACGGGCATTATGAGTTTTTGGTCATGTCATTTGGGTTGACCAATGCCCCAGCAGCATTTATGGAGTTGATAAACCGAATGTTCAGACTTTACTTGGAATTGTTCGTGATAGTCTTTATTGATAATATTCTGGTGTACTCCCGCAGCCAGGAGGAGCATGAGCAGCACCTTAGAGTGGTTCTTCAGACTCTGAAGGATAGTTAGTTGTATGCTAAGTTCTCGAAGTGCGAGTTTTGGTTGAGTTCACTTGCATTTCTAGGTCATGTTGTATCAGTAGAGGGTATTCAAATGGACCCGAAGAAGATTGAAGCAGTCAAGAACTGGCCTCGACCAACATCAGCTACTAAGATTCGGAGTTTCTTGGGGTTAGCAGGTTATTACCGCCAGTTTGTAGAGGGATTTTCATCCATTGCAGCCCCGATGACCAGATTGACCAGACGGGTGTCCAGTTCAGATGGTCATATGAGTGTGAGGAGAGCTTCATAAGCTCAAAACAGCTCTGACTACGGCACCGATATTGGTTTTGCCCACAGGCTCAGGACCCTATACAGTTTATTGTGATGCTTCCTATATTAGGCTTGGTGCGATATTGATGTAGGATGGAAAAGTCATTACTTATGCTTCGAGGAAATTGAAGATCTACGAGAAGAAGTATCCGGTTCATGATCTAGAGTTGGTAGCCATTGTTCATGCTTTGAAGATTTGGAGGCATTATTTATATGGTGTGACATGTAAGGTGTACACTGATCACAAGAGTCTGCAATACTTGTTCAAGCAGAAGGAATTGAACTTGAGGCAGCGGAGGTGGTTGGAGCTATTGAAGGATTATGATGTTACTATCTTGTACCACCCGGGGAGAGCCAATGTGGTGGCCGATGCATTGAGCAGGAAGTCTGGCATCATAGGTAGTCTTGCTTATGTTCCGGTCAGCCAGAGACCGCTTGCTTTGGATATTCAGGCCTTCTCCAATTGGTTTGTAAGGTTGGACATTTTTTGAACCTAGCAGAGTGTTAGCTTGCACGGTCACTCATTCTTCATTATTGGAGCTTATCCGTGATCGACAGTTTTATGATCCCCATTTATGTGTCCTGAGAGACACAGTGCAGCTTGGAGGTGCCACAAAGGTGACCTTAGATGATAATGGTGTTTTGAGGTTGCAGGGGCAAGTTTGCGTGCCCAATGTCGATCGGATTCGAGAGTTGATCTTAGCGGAGGCCCATATTTCTCGATATTCTATTCAGCCGGGCACCGCGAAGATGTACCAGGACTTGCGGTAGCATTATTGGTGGCATAGGATGAAGAAAGATATTGATGCATATGCGGCTCGGTGCTTGAACTCTCAGCAGGTCAAGTATAAGCATCAGAGGCCTGGCGGTTTGTTTCAGAGGATTGAGCTTCCCGAGTGAAAGTGGGAGAGGATTACCATGGATTTCGTTACTAGACTTCTGATGACTCGGAAGAAGTTTGATGCTATTTGGGTCATTGTTGATAGGCTGACCAAGTCAGCGCATTTTATTCCTGTTGCAGCCATTTATTCATCGGAGAAGTTAGCCGAGATCTACATCCGAGAGATTGTTCTTCTTCATGGGGTGCCGTCATCTATCATTTCAGACCGGGGTACGCAATTTACCTCGCGTTTCTGGAGAGCAGTTTAACAGGAGTTGGGCACCCAGGTTCAGTTCAGCACATCGTTCCATCCTCAGACGGACCGCCAGACCGAGAGGACTATTCAAATATTAGAGGATATGCTCCGTTGATTTAGAGGCTCGTGGGACTAGTATTTGCCTTTAGCATAGTTCGCCTACAACAACAGCTACCAGTCCAGCATTCAGATGGCTCCATATGAGGCATTGTATAATAGGCGATGCCGGTCTCCAGTCGGATGGTTTGAGCCGGGAGAGACTCGGTTATTGGGTACAGATTTAGTTTAGGAGGCGTTGGATAAGGTCAAGATCATTCAGGACAGGCTTCGTTCAGCTCAGTCGCGAAAAAAAAGTTATGCGGATCGTAAGGTTCGAGATGTAGCTTTCATTGTTGGTGAGCGGGTCTTGCTCCGAGTGTCGACTATAAAGGGCGTGATGAAATTTGGGAATAAGGGCAAGCTTAGCCCTAGGTTCATTAGCCCATTTGAGATTCTCGATCGTGTGGGAGATGTGGCTTAATATTTGCCTTTCCGCCTAGCTTGTCAGCCGTGCATCCAGTGTTTTATGTGTCCATGCTTCGGAGGTATCACGACGATCCAGCCCACGTGTTAGATTTCAGCACTGACCAGTTGGACAAGGATCTGTCCTATGAGAAGGAGCCGGTAGCCATTCTAGACCGGCAGGTTCGACAGTTTAGGTCGAAGAGTTTTCCTTCAGTGCGTGTCCAGTGGAGAGGTCAGCCTCCTGAGGCATCGACCTGGGAGTCTGAATCTGATATGCGGAGCCGTTATCCTCATCTATTTTTCGACTCAGGTACTTCTTTCTTTTGTCCGTTCGAGGACGAGTGACTATTTTAGAGGTGGAGAATGTGACAACCCAAAGGGTCATCACCTATTTTCTCTTTCATTCTTCACTTCTGAGGCCTTGAAAACCTCACTTTTTGTTACCTCGATTTGCGTGCACAGTCCGGGCGCGTAGCCGAAAAGATTATATGTTAAATTCTGCAAAAAATTTCAAAATGTGGCTTCGAAATGATTAAAGTTGACTTCGGTAAACATTTTTTGTAAACGGACCCGGACCCTTGATTTCACGGTCCCGGAGGGTTCGTAGAAAAATATGGGACTCGGGCATGTGTCCGGAGTCGAAATCCGAGGTCTAGAACCCGAGGAAAAGAATTTTTTTGTGAAATTGTTTTTCTAGAATTATTAAGGAAAAATGGAATTGAAAATTGATAAAAATACTATGGTATCGGGCTCGTATTTTGGTTCTGACGCCCGGAACAGGTCTTAAATATGTGTTAAGCGCTTTCTGTAAAATTTGGTCGAAATAGGACGTCATTTGACGTATTTTGGACCTAAATATCTAAAATTTGAAGTTTATGAAGTTTGATAAAAAAGTGTTGATTTTGAGGTTTGATTCCTCATTTATGATGTTATTTTGGCGATTTGATCGCATGGTTAAGTCCGTAGGATGTTTTTGAGGTTGTGTGTATGTTTGGTTTGGAGCCCCGAGGGCTCCTGTCAGTTTTGGATAGGTGTCGAGTTGCATTTTAAACTTTGAAAGAAAAAACTGCAGCAGGTCAGGTCTGGTATCTTCTCATTTGCAAAGGATTTCTCGCAAATGTGAGTCCAGGACCGCAAATGCGAGAAAGGGAACACCTGCACGGGAGTCGCAAATGCGAACAAAATGTCCGCAAATGCGATGAGGAGCCTTCGCAAATGCGAAAGTCCCAGCCATCGCAAAAGTTTGCAAATGCGAACTTAATCTCGCATTTCCCAACTTAGCAGGTCGGAGTTCGCAATTGCGA
This sequence comes from Nicotiana glauca, assembly GCA_026770625.1. Classification (NCBI taxonomy): domain Eukaryota; kingdom Viridiplantae; phylum Streptophyta; class Magnoliopsida; order Solanales; family Solanaceae; genus Nicotiana; species Nicotiana glauca. The sequence goes on along the minus strand of MU737410.1, from coordinate 64,483 downwards.
ACCTCAGTTCGCATTTCCCACATCTGCAACCTGGATTTTTCATACTTAGACAATTTTAGACCTTATTTTTCATATTTCCCAAACCCAAACACCCATTGGCGATTTTCAAGAACTCTTCCTTCTCCAATTCAATTGTAAGTTGATTTTCACATAATTTGTTATATCTTTAACATCATTTGTTATGTTTTCATCTTAAAATCAAGGTTTTTCATGGGTGAAAATGGGGATTTCGGGTAGAACCTAGGTTTTCTTAAAATTGAGGATTTGGACCTCAATTTGAGGTCCGATTTCAAAACAAATCAAAGATATAAACTCATGGGGGAATGGGTAACCGAGTTTTGGTTCGAACCTCGAGTTTTGACCGCGCGGGCCAGGGGGCACTTTGGGATATTTTGAGTAAAACTTTGGGAAATTCATTTTCATGCATTCAAATTGATTTAGTTAGCATTTGTTGATACCTTCAAGTAATTTGTGACTAGATTCGAGCGGTTTTGTGGTGAATTTAAAGGGTAAAGCTATACTAGAAGATTGAGTCAAGTTGGGAGAATTCGAGGTAAGTGTTTGACCTAACTTTGGCTTGAAGGAATAAATTCGAGTATTATTTTCTAATTGCTAAATGTTGAGTACGATGCATAGGCATGGTGACGAGTATCTATATACCGGTGTCTAGCATGATCGTGAGTCCTTATTTGTGCTTATTTGGGATTCGGTAGTGACTCTTCCTTGTTAATTGATGGTTCCTTGGAGCGTTGGCTCAATTTTTGACTTGATTATAAAGTAAGAAATGAACATAATAGAAAGAGATGTGATTATTCCCTTGCCGGGATGTTTTGAGTATATTGATTATCTCCCTTGCCGGGATGTTTGAACATATTGTTGTTTCTCCCCTGTAGGGATTTAGTTGTTTTGCTTTGTTCTCCCTTGTCGTGATATTTAATATTGTTTGTCTATCCCCTCGCCCCGTTTGGTTGTGATTGTTGTTTGGGTGAGGAAGAGTGATTATGCGCGAAGGGTCATTCCGTGCCATGTTTGAATATTTATGCACGAAGGATCATTCCGTGCCATGTTTTGGTTATTAATGCACGAAGGGACATTCCGTGCCATGTTTTGATTATTATTGCACGAAGGGACATTCCGTGCCATGTTGTGATTATTATTGCACGAAGGGACATTCCGTGCCATTTTTTGATTATTATTGCACGAAGGAACATTCTGTGCCATGTTTTGATTATTATTGCACGAAAGAACATTCCGTGCCATGTTGTGATTATTATTGCACGAAGGAACATTGTGTGCCATGTTTTGATTATTATTGCACGAAGTTACATTCCGTGCCATATTTTGATTATTAATGCACGAAGGAACATTCCTTGCCATGTTTTGATTATTAATGCACAAAGGGAAATTCCGTGACATGTTTTGATTATTAATGCATGAAGGGACATTTCGTGCCATGCTTGATTTGTTACTCTCATTGACTTTGTAGTTGTACCGTTTCATTCCTTATTTATTGACCTTGTATTCTAGACTTCGATATCCCCTACAACATGCTTCCCTCCCTCTTGACTTGTTAAATTTTTGTATCCTCTTCTTTTGCGTATATGTATATATTTGAACTGCACAGGTTTGTTTGGTAGTCTAGTCTAGCCTCGTCACTACTTCGCCGGGGTTAGGCCAGGCACTTACCAGCATATGGGGTCGGTTGTGCTGATGCTACACTCTGTGCATTTTTTTTGCACAGATCCAGGTGTTGGACCAGCATTTGAGTAGCAGTAGCATTCTGGGAGCGAGTTTCCAGTCCAGGGACATTCAAGGTAGCCTTGCTGACGTCCGCAAGCCCGAAGTCCTTTCTACTTTATTCACTTTGTTATCGTTGTACTGTAGCAGACAGTTTTATGTTTCATTCAAACCTTGTATTTAGTATTCTCTAGACGTTCGTGAGTATTGTGACACCAGTATTGATTAGAGGATCGTTAAACTTTCGCATTCCATTTAGTAAATTTTATTTGAGACTTCCGCTTTATTCGTTAAATGCTTCATTGTTGTTAATATTGTTGATGTTAGCTAAAAGAGGTATTTGATAATTGACTTGCCTAGCTCTTATTAGTAGGCGCCATCACGACTCCCGAGGGAGGAAAATCCGGGTTGTGACAAGTTGGTATCAGAGCACTAGGTTACATAGGTGTCACAACTCACGGACAAACTCGGTAGAGTCTAAGGGATCAGTACAAAGACGTCTGTATTTATCCACCAGAGGCTACAGAGTTAGGAAAGCTTCAAATTTGTTCTTTCTTGTCGTGCGATTCCATTTCTCAAGTACCGATTGAATTTCTATTCTGTTCCTTCGCAGATGGCGAGAACACGTGCTTCCTCTTCTACCGTGCAGTAGTCCAAGCCCCCAGCAGCAGCTCTAGTGGCGGAGCCTCAGGTTGATTTAGAGGAGGTTCCTGCCCCAACAGTCCCGGTGGGCCCAGCTCAGGTCCCATAGGGGTTCATTGCTATTCCAGTTCTTCAAGACGCTCTAGTCCGATTAGTAGGCTTCGTGGAGAGTGTCATTCGAGTGGGTGTGCTTCCAGCAGTTCAAGCAGCGGTGGCAGATCAGCCGAGTACAGTGGCTCAGGCCGGGAGTGAGATCATTTTTCAGGAGGCGGTCAATGTGGGCCGTAGAGTTGAGATGGATCTGCACAGGGAGGTGGTCATGGGTCGGATAAGAGGCCCCGTCATGCAGGCAGATTTAGTGGTACATCGTTTGGAGGTAGGGATTCTTATGGTAGAGGCCATCCTCCTAGGCCTTTTCAGTCAGCTCTGCAAGTCACTCATGGCACTTCAGGTGGTCGTACAGGTTGACAGGGTCAGCCTTAGTTCCCTCAGCTGCAGCGATCATGTAGATGTTATGACTGTGGTGAGTATGGTCACAACAACAGGGTTTTCCCGAGGTTGAGAGGTGATCAGCCGCTGCAGACGAGGTCTTGACAGGCTTCTGGTGATCCGAAGCACATTGTTAGATATTGCCCTCGAGTTTATGGCAGCTTCCAGCATCAGAGTTCTCGTGCTATGATTCAGGCATCGGAGGTTCCATAGCCTGCCCACCCAGCTAGAGGCGGGGGCAGAGGTGTTATAGGTGGAGGTAGAGGTCTTAGAGGTGGAGTTCAGGTCGCCAGAGGTAGAGGCCAGCCAGCAGCCAGGCAAGAGGCTGAGTCTTCAGGTGCCGACATTACAGGTACCATTCTAATTTGTGTTAGAGATTCTTTAGTGCTATTTTACCCTGGGCCTACGTATTCGTATGTGTCGTCCTATTTTGCACCTTATCTGGTTATTCCTAGTGATGCTTTAGGTATTCCTGTTTATGTATCTACACCGGTGGGTGATTCTATAGTGGTCGACCAAGTTCATCGTTCCTGTGTTGTATCATTTGAGGGTCTTGAGACCCGTGTTGATTTATTGCTCTTAGACATGGTGGATTTTGACGTTTTATTAGGGATGGATTGGTTGTCTCCGCATCATGCTATCTTGGATTGTCACGCAAAGACCGTGACCTTGGCTTTGCCATATTTGCCCCAATTAGAGTGGAGTGGGACCCCAGGACATGACACCCGCAGTTTTACTTCATATGTGAAAGCTCGACATATGATCGAGAAGGGGTGTCTAGCTTATCTGGTGTATGTTCGCGATTCCAGCACAGAGGTTCCTTCTATTGACTCTGTTCCTATTGTTCGGGAGTTCCCCGAGGTTTTCCCTTCAGACCTGCTGGCTATGCCGCCCGACAGGGATATTGATTTCTGTATTGATCTAGCTCCAGGCACGCAATCCATTTCCATTTTGTCGTATCGCATGGCCCCGCCAGAGTTGAAGGAGTTAAAAGACCAGTTGCAAGATTTTCTAGAGAAGGGTTTTATCAGACCTAGTGTTTCTCCTTGGGGTGCGCTTGTTTATTTGTGAAGAAAAAGTTTGGATCGATGAGGATGTGCAATGATTACCGTCAATTGAACAAAGTGACGACAAAGAACAAGTATCCCCTACCGAGGATTGATGATTTGTTTGTCCAGCTTCAGGGTTCAAAGGTGTTTTCAAAGATAGACTTGAGATCTGGCTGCCATCAGCTGAGGATTAGGGCGTCTGATGTCCCTAAGAACTAAGGAATGGGCGGATGCTTTAACAGTATTCCGCACTCGGTACGAGCATTATGAGTTTTTGGTCATGTCATTTGGGTTGACCAATGCCCCAGCAACATTTATGGAGTTGATAAACCGAGTGTTCAGACCTTACTTGGACTTGTTCGTGATAGTCTTTATTGATGATATTCTGGTGTACTCCCGCAGCCAGGAGGAGCACGAGCAGCACCTCAGAGTTGTTCTTCAGACTCTGAAGGATAGTTAGTTGTATGCTAAGTTCTCAAAGTGCAAGTTCTGGTTGAGTTCGATTGCATTTGTAGGTCATGTTGTATCAACAGAGGGTATTCAGGTGGACCCGAAGAAGATTGAGGCAGTCAAAAACTGGTCTCGACCAGCATCAGCTACTGAGATTTGGAGTTTCTTGGGGTTAGCAAGTTATTACCGCCGGTTCGTGGAAGGATTTTCATCCATAGCAGCCCCGATGTCCAGATTGACCCAGAAGGGTGCCCAGTTCATATGGTCAGATGAGTGTGAGGAGAGCTTTCAGAATCTTAAAACAACTCTAACTACAACATCAATATTGGTTTTGCCCACAGGCTCAGGACCCTATACTGTTTATTGTGATGCTTCCCGTATTGGGCTTGGTGTGGTATTGATGTAGGATGGCAGAGTCATTACTTATGCTTTGAGGCAATTGAAGATCTACGAGAAGAATTATCCGGTTCATGATCTAGAGTTGGCAGCCATTATTCATGCTTTGAAGATTTTGAGGCATTATTTATATGGTGTGACATGTGAGGTGTACACTGATCACAAGAGTCTACAATACTTGTTCAAGCGGAAGGAGTTGAACTTGATGCAGCAGAGGTGGTTAGAGCTATTGAAGGATTATGATGTTACTATCTTGTACCACCCGGGGAGAGCCAATGTGGTGGCCGATGCATTGAGTAGGAAGTCCGCCAGCATGGGTAATCTTGCTTATGTTTCGGTCAGCCAGAGACCGCTTTCTTTAGATATTCAGGCCTTGGCCAATCAGTTTGTGAGGTTGGATATTTATGAGCCTAGCAGAATGTTAGCTTGCACGGTCGCTCGTTCTTCATTATTGGAGTGTATCCACGATCGACAGTTTTATGATCCCCGTTTATGTGTCCTGAGAGACACGGTGCAGCATGGAGGTGCCACAAGGGTGACTTTAGATGATGATGGTGTTTTGAGGTTGCAGGGGCGAGTTTGCGTGCCCAATGTCGATGGGATTCGAGAGTTGATCTTAGCGGAGGCCCATAGTTCTCGGTATTCTATTCACCCGGGCGCCGCGAAGATGTACCAGGACTTGCAGCAGCATTATTGGTGGCGTAGGATGAAGAAAGATATTGTGGCATATGTGGCTTGGTGCTAGAACTGTCAGCAGGTCAAGTATGAGCATCAGAGGCCTGATGGTTTGTTTTAGAGGAATTAGCTTCCCGAGTGGAAGTGGGAGAGGATTACCATAGATTTCGTTATTGGACTTCCGATGACTAGGAAGAAGTTTGATGCTATTTGGGTCATTCTTGATAGGCTGACCAAGTCAGTGCATTTTATTCCTGTTGCAGCCACTTATTCATCGGAGAAGTTAGCCGAGATCTACATCCGAGAGATTGTTCTTCTTCATGGGGTGACGACATCTATCATTTCAGACTGGGGTACACAGTTTACCTCGTATTTCTAGAGAGCAGTTCAGCAAGTGTTGGGCACCCAGGTTCAGTTCAGCACAACGTTCCATCCTCAGACAGATGGCCAGTCCGAGAGGACTATTCAGATATTGGAAGATATGCTCTGAGCCTGTGTCATTGATTTAGAGGCTCGTGGGACCAGTATTTGCCTTTAGCAGAGTTCGCCTATAACAACAGCTACCAGTCCAACATTCAGATGGCTCATATGAAGCATTGTATAGTAGGCGATGTCGGTCTCCAATCGGATAGTTTGAGCCGGGAGAGGCTCGGTTATTGGGTACAGATTTAGTTCAGGAGGCCTTGGAAAAGGTCAAGATCATTCAGGACAGGCTTCGTTCGGCAAAGTCGTGGCAAAAAAGTTATGCGGATCGTAAGGTTCGAGATGTAGCTTTCATGGTTGGTAAGCGGGACTTGCTCCGAGTGTCGCCTATGAAGGGCGTGATGAGATTTGGGAAGAAGGGCAAGCTTAGCCCTAGGTTCATTGGCCCATTTGAGATTCTCGATCGTGTGGGAGAGGTGGCTTATAGACTTGCCTTGCCGCCCAGCTTGTCAGTCGTGCATCCAGTGTTTCATGTGTCCATGCTTCGGAGGTATCACGACGATCCATCCCACATGTTAGATTTCCGTACTGACAAGTTGGACAAGGATCTATCCTATGAGGAGGAGCCGGTAGCCATTCTTGACCGGCAGGTTTGACAGTTGAGGTCGAAGAGTTTTCCTTCAGTGCGTGTCCAGTGGAAAGGTCAGCCTCCTGAGGCATCGACTTGGGTGTCCGATTCTGATATGCGGAGCCATTATCCTCATCTATTTTCCGACTCAGGTACTTCTTTCTTTTGTCTGTTCGAGGACGAACGATTGTTTTAGAGGTGGAGAATGTGATGATCCAAAGGGTCATCACCTATTTTCTCTTTCATTCCGCACTTCCGAGGCCTTGAAAACCTCACTTTTAGTTGCCTAAATTTGCGTGCACAGTCCGGGCGCATAGCCGAAAAGATTATATGTTAAAATATGTGAAAATTTTCAAAATGTGGCATTAAAATGATTAAAGTTGACTTCGGTCAATATTTTTTGTAAATGGACCCGGACTCGGTCCCGTGATTTGATGGTCCCAGAGGGTCCGTAGAAAAATATGGAATTCGGGCATGTGCCCGGAGTCGAAATTCGAGGTCTAGAACCCGAGGAAAAGAATTTTTCTGTGAAATTATTTTTTTGGAATTATTAAGGAAAAATAGAATTGAAAATTGATTAAAAGACTATGGTATCGCACTCGTATTTTGGTTCCGACGCCCAGAACAAGTCTTAAATATGTATTAAGCGCTTTCTGTAAGGTTTGGTCGAAATTGAACGTCATTTGATGTGTTTCATACCTAAATGTCTAAAATTTGAAGTTTATGAAGTTTGATGAAAAAGTATTGATTTTGAGGTTTGATTCCTCGTTTATGATGTTATTTTGGCAATTTGATCGCACAGTTAAGTTCGTAATGTTTTTGAGGTTGTGTGTATGTTTGGTTTGGAGCCCCGAGGGCTCGTGTGAGTTTTGGATAGGTGTCGAGTTGCACTTTAAACTTTGAAAAAAAACTGCTGCAGGTCAAGTCTGGTATCTTCGCATTTGCGAAGGATTTCTTGCAAATGCGAGCTCGCAAATGCGAGTCCAGGACCGCAAATGCGATAAAGGGAACACCTGCACGGGAGTCACAATTGCGAACAAAATGTACACAAATACGATGAGGAGCCTTCGCAAATGCGAAGAAGGGCTCGCAAATGCGTAAGTCCCAGCCATCGCCAAAGTTCGCAAATGCGAACTTAATCTCGCATTTCCCCAATTAGCAAGTCGGGGTTCGTATTTCTCACATCTGCGACCTGGATTTTTCATACTTAGGCGATTTTAGACCTTACTTTTCTTATTTCTCAAACCCAAACATCCATTGGCGATTTTTCAAGAACTCTTCCTTCTCCAATTAAATTGTAAGTTGATTTTCACTTAATTTCTTCAATCATTAACATCATTTATCATGTTTTCATCTTAAAATCAAGGTTTTTCATGGGTGAAAATGGGGATTTTGGGTAGAACCTAGGTTTTCTTAAAATTTAGGATTTGGACCTTAATCTGAGGTCCGATTTCAAAACAAATCATAGATATGAACTTTTGGGGGAATGGGTAACCGGGTTTTGGTTCGAACCTGGGGTTTTGACCACGTAGGCCCGGGGGCGTTTTTTGGGAAATTTTTGAGTAAAACTTTGGAAAATTTATTTTCATGCATTCAAATTGATCCAGTTAGCATTTGTTGATACCTTCAAGTAATTTGTGACTGGATTCGAATGGTTTTGTGGTGAATTCGAAAGGTAAAGATATACTAGAAGATTGAGTCGAGTTGGAGCATTGGAGGTAAGTGTTTGATCTAACTTTGGCTTGAGGGAATAGGATTAGAGTATTATTTTCTAATTGCTAAATGTTGAGTACGGTGTATAGGCATGGTGACAAGTATCTATACATCGGTGTCTAGCATGACCCCGAGTCCTTATTTGTGCTTATTTGGGATTTGGTAGTGACTCTTCCTTGTTAATTGATAGTTTCTATATAATATGAAAAGAATGAGAAGGAAATATGATTTGTAAACTCCTTGGAGCGTTGGATAGATTTTTTACTTGATTATAAAGTAAGAAATGAACGTAATATAAAGAGATGTGATTATTCCCTTGCCGGGATGTTTTGAGTATATTGATTATCTCCCTTGCCGGGATATTTGAACATATTGTTGTTGCTCCCTTGCCGGGATTTAGCTGCTTTGATTTGTTCTCCATTGCTAGGATATTTAATATTGTTTGTCTATCCCCTCGCCCCATTTAGTTGTGATTGTTGTTTGGGTGAGGAAAAGCGATTATGCATGAAGGATCATTCCGTGCCGTGTTTTGAATATTTATGCACGAAGGGTCATTCCGTGCCATTTTTGATTATTAATGCACGAAGGAACATTCCGTGCCATGTTTTGATTATTAATGCACGAAGGGACATTCCGTACCATGTTGTGATTATTATTGCACGAAGGAACATTCCGTGCCATGTTGTGATTATTATTGCACGAAGGAACATTCCGTGCCATGTTTTGATTATTATCGCACGAAGGAACATTCCGTGCCATGTTTTGATTATTATTGCACGAAGGACATTCCGTGCCATGTTTTGATTATTATTGCACGAAGGAACATTCCGTGTCATGTTGTGGTTATTATTGCACAAAGGAACATTCTGTGCCATGTTTTGATTATTATTGCACGAAGGAACATTCCGTACCATGTTTTGCTTATTAACGCACAAAGGAACATTCCGTGCCATATTTTGATTATTAATGCACGAAGAGACATTCCGTGCCATTTTTTGATTATTAACGCACGAAGGGACATTCCATGCCATGTTTGATTTATTGCTCTCGTTGACTTTGTAGTTGTACCGTTTCATTCCTTATTTATTGACCTTATATTCTAGACTGCTACAGCCCCTACAGCATGCTCCCCTCCCTCTTGACTTGTTAAATTTCTGTATCCTCTTCTATTGCGTATATGTATATATTTGAACTGCACAGGTTTGTTTGGTAGTCTGGTCTAGCCTCGTCACTACTTAGCCGGGGTTAGGCCGGGCACTTACCAGCACATGGGGTCGGTTGTGCTGATGCTATACTCTGTGCATCTTTTTGCACAGATCTAGGTGTTGGAGCAGCATTTGAGTAGCAGTAGCATTTTGTGAGCGACTTTCCAGTGTAGGGACATTCGAGGTAGCCTTGATGACGTCCGCAGGCCCGGAGTCCTTTCTACTTTATTCAGTTTGTTATCATTGTATCGTAGCAGATAGTTTTATGTTTCATTCAAACCTTGTATTTAGTATTCTCTAGACGTTCGTGAGTATTGTGACACAAGTCTTGGGTAGAGGATCGTTAAACTTCCGCATTACTTTTAGTAAATTTTATTTGAGACTTTCGCTATATTCGTTAAATCCTTCATTGTTGTTAATATTGTCGATGTTAGCTAAAAGAGGTATTTGATAATTGGCTTGCCTAGCTCTTATTAGTAGGCTCCATCACGACTCCGGTGGATGGAAAATCTGAATCGTGACATACGCGGGTCAGATTCTCACCGGATGTGAGATACGTAGGCAAACTTCATTGGTTCCAACCCTCAATTTTCAAAAATTCAAAATTATATTTCTTTAATTCCTTCTTTAGAAGTTTTTATTTGAGACATTAAATTTAAAACTCTAAAAATATTTTCTTTCTTATTTAGAAGTCCTTATTAAAAAAAAGTTCATAACCCAAAAATATTTTCTTATTTTTAGAAGTTCTGATAGTCTAAATTCACATAAGAAAAAGAAAAAGAAAAAAATTAGTTTAGTTTACTTGAGTTCTGATATTTCCAAACTATGCAAGATCTGATTCATGTCTCCACATGATACGTAGGCAACTCACATCAGGTTCGATCAAATCATTTTGAAAAAAAAAAGTGAAAGAAGTGGTTAAAAATAAACAAATAAAAAAAGAAAAGAGAGTGTTTATTCTAACATTCTTGTTGTTTTGAAATAAAAAAAAGTTAAAGGTGGTCGTTTTGTTGGTTTGCAATGGCGAGTCACGCAAACAATCCAAGATCCTCGGAAGTAAAAGCATCTCCTCGGTGTTAACATTCTTTGATTGGGATGACGAAGGCTTTCTTTCTCACTACCCAAATACCATTAACCCTTTTGCAAACCCTTTAAGCCGGTTCCCTCTCTTTGGTTACCCTCTTTGGAATCTGGAAGTTATTATTAAAAAATGACCAACAAAAGAAAGAAAAGAAAAAAAAACTAAACAACAAAAAAAATGAAAAAAATGCAAAAGAAAAAAAATGAAAAAAAACAAAAGAAAATAAAAAACAGAGTTCCCTGAACTATGTTCGACTTGATTCCAAAAGGATACGTAGGCATCCTCTCTCTGAGGTTCAGTCACACCAAAATAAAAATTCAAATTCCCCATAAAGTGAAACAGGGGCAGATGTTATAATGTTTCAGTAATGGTTTTTCCTGAAAGATTCCAAAGTTGTAATTCAATCAAAATTTTGTTATCCAAATCCTTTCAAGTCCTTTAGATCAATCGGCGAGAATGTTCAAGAATTGGAGGATATGTTACTTGTATCAGATGTAGCCAAATGAGAGAGTCCTATTTGTGAAAATCCTCATGGGCACTGTAGGACGATGGTGAGTAGAGAAAATAAAAATGAGAGAGTCTTGTTAGTGAAAGTCCGCAAAAGGCACTATAAGACGATGGCGAGAAGTGAAATGAAAGAGATCAGCTAGTGAAAACCCACAAAGGGCACTGTTGATCGAAAAGAGGATCCAAACAACCATGACATCAACACAATCATGAGCAAGGTTTCTCGCTTTTCAAGTCAAAATTTTTTGATGAGCTTCTGAGAATCGGATGGTTTATATAGATCAGACATCCAGTCCAAGAGGCATGTCATGTTTATTGAAGTCTGCATTTACTCTAGATAAGTCCTTCTTTCCTTTCCTCGAAAGGGATACCTCTCGTCTAAGTTCATTTGTCCATTTTATTGTTTATTTTCTTTGAATCCCTTTCGGTCTAACTTTGTTCCAAAAATAAGTTAAAGAAAAGACGGCAAGACCGATTTACAGGGTTCTCATTTGAAGCGAGCTGATATATTCAAAAAGGCGCCCAGCCTCGACAAGGATATCAAGTCAAACCCTACTGTCCATGATTGGCCGATGCTTTGAAATAAAAAATTTGAAAGACGTCACAAGTGAAATGCCCACAAAGGCAAAATAAAGTTGAAAAAGGTTAAGTACCGCCATGGTAAAGTTTGGGAAAGCAAAAGGTTCTCTGGGATCAGAAATGAAAGTGGTATTCAAGAAATAACTAATTGCAGTTGAAATCATTAAAAATGATGAGCTGAGATCAAGACTCTGAAATAATCAAGGCCACAAACCGACTACCATTTTAAAACTAATGAATTTTTCTTTTTTCAGAACAGGAACAGAACAATTTTAGGAAACAGTTCGTGAAAAGACGAACACCACCCAGTGAAGTTCTCAAATCCTTGATTTTTATTTTCAATATACATGTAATTATTTTATTTTTAGTTTCAATATAGGTAGCCAATACCCTATCTTCAACACATGGTACTACATCCCCTGGTTGCATTATTATTTTTCCACTTAGGGTACGACATCCCCTAGTAGCATTTCAGAGTGCCATGAGCCTTATTTTATTGCCAACACAGGGTACTACATCCCCTGGTTGCATTTTTATTTTCTACATAGGGTACGGCATCCCCTAGTAGCGTTTCAGAGTGCCACGAGCCTCATTTTATTGTCAATACAGGGTACTACATCCCCTGGTTGTATTTTTATTTTTCTACATAGGGTACGACATCCCCTAGTAGCATTTCAGAGAGCCACGAGCCTCATTTTATTGCCAACACAGGGTACTACATCCCTTGGTTGCATTTTTATTTTTCTACATAGGTTACGACATCCCCTAGTAGCATTTCAGAGTGCCACGAGCCTCATTTTATTGCAGACACAGGGTACTGTATTCCCCTGGTTGCAGTTTTGTTTCCTACATAGGGTACGGCATCCCCTAGTAGCATTTTAAAGAGCCACAAGCCTCATCTTATTGCCAACACAGGGTACTATATCCCCTGGTTGTATTTTTATTTTTCTACATAAGGTACGACATCCCCTAGTAGCATTTCAGAGAGCCACGAGTCTCATTTTATTGCCAACACATGGTACTACATTCCCTGGTTGCATTTTTAGTTTTCTACATAGGGTACAATATCCCCTAGTAGCATTTCAGAGTGCCACGGGCCTCATTTTATTGCCAACATAGGGTACTACATCCCCTGGTTGCATTTTTATTCTTCTACATAGGGTACGACATCCCCTAGTAGCGTTTCAGAGTGCCACGAGCCTCATTTTATTGCCAACACAGGGTACTACATCCCCTGGTTCTATTTTTATTTTCTGCATAGGGTACGACATTCCTAAGTAGCGTTTCAGAGTGCCACGAGCCTCATTTTATTTCCAACACAGGGTACTACATCCCCTGGTTGCATTTTTATTTTCTACACTACATAGGGTACAACATCCCCTAGTAGCATTTTAGAGATCCACGAGCCTTATCTTATTGCCAACACATGGTACTACATCCCCCGGTTGCATTTTTATTTTCTATATAGGTTACGACATACCCTAGTAGCATTTCTGAGAGCCACGAGCCTTATTTTATTGCCAACACAAGGTACTACATCCCCTGGTTGCATTTTTATTTTTCTACATAAGGTATGACATTCCCTAGTAGCATTTCAGAGTGCCACGATCCTCATTTTATTGCCAATGACACAAGGTACTACATCCCCTGGTTGCATTTTTATTTTTCTACATAGGGTACGACATTCCTTAGTAGCATTTCAGAGTGCCACGAGCCTCATCTTATTGCTAACACAGGGTACTACATCCCTTGGTTGCACTTCTTGTTGCAAACATAGGGTACAACATTCCCTAGTAGCATCTCGGAGTGCCACGAGCCTCATCTTATTGCCGACATATGGTACTACATTCCCTGGTTGCATTATTTTCTGCCAACATAGGGTACTACATCTACTGGTTGCATTATTTTCTGCCAACATAGGGTACGACATCCCCTAGTTGCATTTCAGAGTGCCACGAGCCTTATTTTGTTGCCAACACAGGGTACTACATCCCCTGGTTGTATTATTTTCTGCAAACATAGGGTACGACATTCCCTGGTTGCATTTCAGAGTGCCACAAGCCTCATTTTGTTGCCAACACAGGGTACTACATCCGATGGTTGCATTACTTTCTTCCTACATAGGGTACAACATCCCCTAGTAGAATCGCAGAGTGCCACGAGCCTTATCTTATCGTCAACACAGGGTACTACATCCCCTGGTTGCCTTCCTTCTTGTTAACACATGGTATGCCAATTTTAATTCTTTATTATGCAATAGCAAAGATAGTTTCATGTGTTTTCAATAACTTACAAAAATTTCCTACTGCAAACTGGGGCAGAAAATTTTTGTTCGTTTTGTTTGTTTGCGTTGGCTTGTAGGTTTTTCTGCAAAACATGGATTTGATGTGCAAAGACAAAATTTTAGTTCTTTCGAGAGAAAGTGGAACGTTTGATCACAATACCAGCCGCAACCAGCTTTGGCGTAATGGATGCAGAGACATATGGTCTAGATCTTTCTTCCCATCATCTCATCATAAAACAAGTCTGCGAGAATATTTCATAGTCTGTTGCATCGAGAGCATCAAGTTTCAGTCTAAAGTCAATGGGAGAAGCAAGTTAATAATCAAGAAGAGACTCCAGATAACATTTTGATAGGAATTTTGTAACTCTTAGATTTCAAGAGTATGTAATTTTATTTTCATTTTGATGTAATAGTAGGAACCGCAGATCGGAACCTCGATGGAACTTCACTCGACTCTCCATCTAAGCATACTCCATCACTCTTTTTCTACTTGAACTACACGAGACCTGATTCCCTTATAACCTGGGATATGTAGGTTGCCTAAAACCAAGACTCGGTCGCATCTTTTTCTTTTATCTTCTTCTCCATTTCAAATAATAGTGAGGTCAAAAATCGGTCACGTTGCTCATTTTCCTTGCCTGAAAAATCTTTATGTTTCCAAGCAAAGAGGGGCATGCTGTGAACACCTAATTTTTTACTACACCCAAATTCTATTCTATTTTGATGTAAATATTTTTTTTAGGTCTAATCTTAATATTTGTAAAGAGGAAAAGAAAATTTACAAATATATGGTTTCTTGTAATAAGAATTTTAATAAGTAAGTCATAGTATTTTCTTTTTTCTAGTGTCTTATTTTTGAATTATAGTACAAATATTAAGAAGAATAAAAGCAAGACAAAAGAAAAGGTCATGGGCACATCGTGAGAATCAAGTTGGCTAAGTGAACAAAGAACTTTTCAGTTTTTCTTTTCACATGTACACAAGCATTCACAGACGATCACACACACACACGACCTCACACACGATCTCACCCTCACATCTCTGAAGGCATAATCCCATTTATTATATAAAAGAACACAACTGGAGAAAGGGGACGGAAAAAAAGGGCTGAAGAAATATTTTACTTTTCAAAGAAAAGTTTGGCTAGTTTCAGTTGTTCATTAGTGCTAAAAAAACATAAATAGAGTTAGGAATGATATTTGAAAGATGATAGAGAATTGTATTTGAGTTTTAGTGAAAGTTCCTTTCGATTTCCATTTCCTTTGAGATTAACCGGGGAGAGTTTTGCTCGTGGTTTTTTCATTCGCGGTTCGTTGTCGCTGTTCAAATTCGACATTGGATTATTACATTTGTTGGATTTTCTATTATTAAAGAAAAATTTGCTTCAAAGGTCAGCATACTTACTTAATTCTTGTTACTGTTGTGTATAAAGAAACATAGGAAGATTTGTTCGCTACAAGTTTAATTTTCTTTTCTCTGTATTCTTTTGTCTTTGAGTGAAATCTTTTATTTTCATCTTTATAATGCAGTAAAAAAAAAACGTAAAAGCTAAGTAAAAAAAAAATTGATTTTAAGCTTTAAAGCATCCCTACTTTAAATCTTTAGATATTTATTTTAATAACGAAGGTTCATGTTCTAAATGAATTATAAGATTAGAGGTAGCTCATGATATTATGTTTTGCATTTTATATATTTTAAGGAAAGAAAGAAAAGGAAAAAGAACAAAAACAACGTTGAGCAACGTATTTGGAATCATCAATTTCACTAAAAAATATCTTGGTCTTAACATTATATTGTCAAAGTTATTTTAGTGGAGTTTAATCTTCATAAATGGAATTGACATAATACTTTAAATTTTCTTTTATTAATTGTTATGATTTATGACGATCTAAATTTCTCAATTTAGGTTTACAGTTAGTTTCTTTTATGTCGTGTGCATATGTTAAAAAAAAATAATTCCCATAACTCTTTGTAAGCTATTAGATAAGTGAAGTTATTTATGTTTTATTCGTAAGTTAAGCAACTTGTTCTTAAATAACTAGTTCCTAATATTATTTTAATTCATGTATTTATTTATATATTTTTCTGTTACGGTTTGTGTAAATTAATAATTTGGGTTATTCCGTTCCGTCCTACACTTTGTTGTGAGTTTACCAGTTGCTACGGAAAGGTTATTAATTAATTAAGTTATTTCATAGTTAGCCCAAATCATAAAATAATGGCTTTCTATTAAGAATAATAATAAATAAAAAATATTGTGAGTGAGATATGCGAATTACGAATTAATTTAAAGTCTGTTGTAAAAATAAAATAAAACAAAAAGAGTGATAAATTTGTTAGGTAGCAAGATGAATTGCGAACTAATTGAGGATTGTTACAATAAGTAAAATAATAATCAAAATATACAAATATATGTATTGAATCTGAAAGAGACAAAATAATTGAAATACTTTAAAACACTAGAAAAACTTTAGACGTGCATTAAATATTAGCCCATGTGTTCATATTCGAACCTTGGATTGATATGCTTAAGTAATAAAAGGATCATGTGCGCATTACCGCGTCTTGATATATTTCAAGTTAAACTTATTATGTTTTGACCGTGTGTACATTCCGTACTGTGGTTTAACATTCAATTTTAAAGAAGAATACTTTGTGTGCGTATCGCACCTAGGCGAACACACTAAAAAAAATGCAATAATTAATTAAGCGGTAATAAATAAACCATAATCAATAAAATACAAGAATAGCTAAAATTGATTTAAGCCGAACATTAGTCAATAAAAGTGACCGTGCTAGAACCACAGGACTCGAGGGGTGCCTTATACCTTCCGCTCGGTCAACAGAATTCCTTATTCAGTCTTCTGTTTTCGTAGACCATAAATAAGAGCCAAACCTTCCTTTTGAAAGGGATTCGAATAAAAGGTGACTTGGAACACCAAAACTCAATTCCAAGTAGCGACTCTAAATAATAAATAATCCATTTTCAAAACATCACTTCAATTGGAAAAACTCTTCTAACCCCACCACAATAATAGGGTTGTGGGGAAAAAAGAGGTATGATACTGAGTCAAGCAAGCAGGCCTCTAGTCGGCCAACCATCACTGAAACCGGGCCCGAAGATCTCTGGAAAAAGATACAAGCCAAGGAATACTCGGCCATTGATCAACTGAACAAAACACCGACGCAAATTTCTATCCTTGCTTTGCTACAGAATTCCGATGCACACAAGAACGCCCTGTTAGCCCTGTTAGGGGTGCTGAGTGAGGCGTATATACCAAACAACATCACCGACAAAGAGATGACTAACATGGTAGGACAGGTGTTGGAAATTCACAAGATCACTTTTCATGAAGATGAGCTGCCACCAGAAGGGTTGAGTAACAACAAGGCGTTGCCTATCACCGTTCAATGCGAAGATTATTTTATCACCAGAATCCTGATTGATGGAGGGTCCAGCCTCAACATCTGTCCGTTGGTAATACTCAGGATATTGGGAAAGGGACTGCATGAGATCAAGGACGGGGCCATCAATGTCAAAGCTTTCGACGGTTTCCAAAGGTCCACCATTGGGGAAATTAGCCCGTGTTTGCAAATGAGGCCTACTTGGTTTGATGTTGATTTTCAAGTGATAGACGTGCCGATATCTTACAGTATGTTGTTAGGAAGACCATGGATTCATGCCACTGGGGCCGTAGCATTGACAGTACATCAAGCAGTGAAGTTTGAGTGGAACTACCAAGAGGTGATCATTCACGGCGAAGGTAGCAATCCCATATACAGTCGCTAGACCATCCCAACAATAGGAGGCTGAAGAAAGATAGGCGGGGAGACATATCACCACATCGAGTGAGTCAACATCGTTGACAAGGACAAATGGTGGGACAACAAAATTGAAAGCATATTGAACTAGAACAGATATGAACCTGGCAAGGGACTTGGAAAGAACCTCTAAGGAATCGCTAATCCTATCAAATTAAAGAAACATGGCACCACCTTTGCTTTGGGATATGAGTATACCTGGGAGGAATTGAACAAATAGTCACCACCATGGCGCAGTCCTTACTATCCATTGGAGTAGCCAATACCACGCTTGGAATAGACTTTCCAACCAGCTGAAGTTATCTATGGGTCAGAAGAAGAGGCACTGAAAGCAATGAAGAATTTGTTCATAGAAGATGGTAATATGTATTGTTATGTCATTTTTGAGGAGGAGGGGGAGGAAGACCCTTCTATACAGGCTGTAAGCAGAGGAGCATGCCTCAATAACTGGACCATCAGAACCATCAGAACCCGGCGAGCCTCGGGGTAGCAAGGCGAAAAAAGCATCATGCACTATCTCTTATTTTTACTAGTTAACTTTCCTTTTGCATTTTTTAATTTTCGCAATAAGATCTTCAACGTTTAAAATAGTTATGGAATTTAACAAAGCATTTCGATTTTCCTTATAAATCAACACTCTTATTGTTTTCTCTCATTAATTTACTTATACATCATTACTATTACTAATCTTGATGAACTAATGACTGTGACATGCAATGAGACAATGCAACAAACATACATGAATTCAGAGGAAGATGACATACCGGAAGAGGTTGTTAAGAAAGTTGAGAATTTTGAAAACAGACCTAAGTCCAACCTGGATGAGATTGAGATTGTTAACCTGGGAGATGCAGAAAATGTCAAAGAAATGCGAATCAACGTTCACTTATCACCATTAGAATACGAGGACATATTTTCCTGGTCGTATGATGACATGACTAATCTAAGTACATCTATTGTGGCATACAAACTGCCAACTGATCCGACTTAGTGGGATTCGTGATTTTAGGGCTATGTAGTGAGTATGATGTGACCGCAAGATGAGTTCATCTGATTTGAATGTGACATGAAGGTGTTGCTGAAGGATTCGCCTATTTGAGACTCCAGGTATGTTTTTAAACTCGTTCGAGAATGAACGTTTGTTTAAGATGGGGAGGATGCAAAGATCCGGTTAGTCGTTCTAAGAGTTATAGCCCCATTTTCTCATTTCTGTTTCTTTGTATGTTGTTCAGCTGTGTTGAGTTATATCGAGTTGGTAGGTTTGGGTTCAGAGTAGTTTTGGAGTGAAATGATCATTTAGTCTTTAGTTAGAAAGCTATGTCAGACAAGTCAACCGGAAGTTGACTTATGAGTAAACGAATTTGGATTTGGATTTTTATGATTCGATTAGTTTTGTTGGTTGGTTTTAGACTTAGAAGTATGTCCAGAATATAATTTGGAGTTCTGTGGTAGAATTAGGCTTGAAATTGAAAAAGTTGGAAGTTTAAAAGTCTTAGGCTTGAATTCGAGGTTGATTCGGTATTTTAGTGTTGTTTTGGGTCTTCCGGAGGTTCGACGACTATGTCCGGGAAGTGATATATTATTTGTTGGAATTATTAATTAAGGTCTTGAGGGCCTCGGGTGAGTTTTGGATAGGTTTGCATTGTATTGCGCTCGTTTTTCTTATGTTTCGACGCCGTTTCTTCGAGCATAAATGATATCATATTGAACAAATGAGCTCCGATTTCGATTTTGACTGAAGCATTACATACGTATCGTAATTTCGGACCCGTTACAAAAAAATCGTCGAATGTGTACATTGTATGAAGAATTTATGGTTATTTTATTAAAAATTAGGTTGCCAGATTTTTCAGAGTAATTACGAAATTGCCACTGACGGCGCATTTAAAAATCTGCACTATTTGCAAATATTAAAACCTACATATCTCATTCATTATAAGGTCAAATTGAGTAATTGAATAGCCAAACTTGATTAGAATTTCATAAAGAATTCACTAGAGTTTTAAAATATGAGTTTTGAGATTTTTTGGCACGAGAAACGAGATAGAATAGCTGTTAGAAAATTATATAAAATAAGGGTTTATTCATTCAGTCAAATTTTGAGTTGCAGAGCTCGGATTTGAGAGATTTTGGAGGCAATTTTAACCATATGGATTGGGTTAAGAGTTCTCTACTCATTTTTGATTATATTTCATGAATCCATCTTTATTTTTGGATTTAATTGATGATTTCAAAGTAAAATTGGGGGAGTTAGGGCTTGAGTTTTGGAGAGTTGTAAGTGAGGATTTGAGGACTAAATGAAGTTTGATTTTGACGAATTTTAAATGGTTAGGCTCGGGAGAGGACAAAGATTATTATTCTGCCATTTTTGACTGGTTCCGAAATATGGGCTTGGGGGCCGAATTTTGGCCAATTTCGGATTTTTGGCGTATTTTGTAGTTTTTATTGTGGAATTTGATTCTTAGCACATGGTAATGGTATTAATTTGGTTATGGTTAGATTCGGAGCTTTTGGAGACCGAGTCCAAAGATGAGGGTACCCCGGATTAGGATTTTATGCTGTTGAGGTAAGTAACAGTTTTAACTCTGGCTTTGAGGGTACAAACCCGAAGAAATTAATAGCATGCGATTGTTTGGTTGTAATACCGAAGCTAGGTGACGGGCGTGTGAGTGTGCACCGTGAGGGATTGAGACTTGGTCCATTCCGTGAGCCTGTGAGGCCTAATGGCTATCATTTGTGTTTATGCATTTACTTGTTGTTGAACTTATCTTCCTTCATGTTTGGGATCATGCTTAGGCTTTATTCACGCTCACATTATTTATATTCATTCATAGAAATTATTGTACATGTTTACCTCCGTCTCTATTATTTGATAATATATTGTGATACTTGATGTGGGCTATGTCCCCTTATTTGTTATGATGGTGAAGCTAGTAAGGTACATGATTGAGTGAGACCGATGACCTGATTGTGAGGATATTAATACAATAGTGCGTGAGTTATCCGCGTAGTACGTGAGTTGACTGTGCGAGTCCAGGTATTTATACCATAACACGTGAGTTGTCCGCATAGCATATGAGTTGACCGTGCGGATCCAGGTATTGATATGGTAGCACATGAGTTATCTGTGCTTAGCGCTTGGGCTTTGAGAGCCCCTCCTGAGTCTGTACACACCCTAGTGAGTGCAGAGTGTTGAGTGTATTGATTGTTGAGTGTTGAGTGTGATTGTTAAGTGATGGGATAACATTGTTGTCATGTTGTATTTACTTTTGCTGTTGCGGCATTTATCTGTTAAATTTCTTTGTGGCATTTACTAAGTTATGGAATTTACCTGTTTATTTATGTTATTTTTAAAATTGTGAAAAATAAATAATTGGACTGTTTTTCTCAGCTTGTCACTACTGCTCTATTCCTTAATTATTTCTGTTACTACTGAGGTGGTTGTACTCATACTAACCCTGCACTTTATGTGCAGATTCAGGAGAGTTAGAGCGCGGCGATCGTTGAGTTCAGGCCGACTTTAATTGGATACTGCAAGGTAGCTGTCAGCATTTGCAGGACCTTGTTACTCCTTTTATCATTTTTTCGTTGGACACTTAGACAGTTTGCATATCTCAGTTCATAGTTTTAGATGCTCATGACTTAGTGACACCCTGATGTTTGGGACTCGTTTCTGTATTTTATATTATTTATATTTAGAATTGGTTTAGTTTATATGGAATTGAATTATTAAAAATATTTTATTAAATTCTTATAATCAAATTAGTGGTAATATTTTGGATATAGGCTTGCCTTGTAATACGATATGCGCCATCACGACCAATGTTAGATTTTGGGTCGTGACAAGTTGGTATCTGAGCCTAGGTTACATATGTCACACGAGTCATGAGCAGGTTTAGTAGACTCTTGCGGATCGGTATGGAGATGTCTCTACTTATCTTCGAGAGGCTACAGAACTTTAGGAAAACTTCATTGAATTCTTATCGTGCTATATTGATTCAGCTTGAAGTGTACCTCTTTGAATTCCTTCCATGCATTCGTATGCGCACATGAGCGTTCGGTATCAGTTGTGCATCGATGGAATATGACTCTCTGGATGAGATGCGATATGTGATTTCTGTGTGTTGATGTTGGGCCAGTCTGGGGTACTTAAGGCTGTATTTTGTCTGTAGCTAGAGTACGAAAATTTTGATTGTGTGAGCACGTGCTTATATGTCCATTGGTGTCCCTATTAGTATGATTCGTGATTTGAGGGCCATGTGGTGAGTATGATGTGACCGCGAGATGAGTTCATATGATTTGAATGTGACAAGAAGGTATTGCTGAAGGTTTCACCTATTTGAGACTCCAGGTATGTTTTTAAACTCGTTCGAGGAAAAACGTTTGTTTAAGATGGGGAGGATGTAACAACCCGTTAGTCTTTCTAAGAGTCGTAGCCCCATTCTCTTATTTCTATTTCTTTATGTATTTTTCAGCTGTATTGAGTTGTATCGAGTTGGTAGATTTGGATTCGAAATAGTTTTGGAGTGAAATGATCATTTAGTCTTTAGTTAGAAAGCTAAGTTAGACAAGTCAACCAGAAGTTGACTTATGAGTAAACGAATTTGAATTTGGATTTTTATGATTCGATTAGTTTTGTTGGTTGATTTTAGACTTAGGAGTATGTTCGGAATATAATTTGGAGGTCCGTGGTAGAATTAAGCTTGAATTGGCAAAAGTTGGAAGTTTAAAAGTCTTAGGCTTGAATTCAAGGTTGATTTGGTATTTTGGTGTTGCTTTGGGTGTTCCGGAGGTTCGACTATGTCCGGGAAGTGATATATTGTTTGTTGGAATTATTAATTGAGGTCCCGAGAGCCTCGGGTGAGTTTCACATAGGTTGTCATTGTGTTGCGCTCGATTTTCTTATGTTTTGATGTCGTTTCTTCAAGCTTAAATGATATTATATTGAACAAATGAGCTTCAATTTCGTTTTTGATTGAAGCATTAGATCCCTATCATAATTATGGACCCGTTGCAAAAACAAATCATCGAATGTGGACATCGTATGAGGCATTTATGGTCATTTTACTAAAAATTAGGTTGCTAGATTTTTTAGGATAATTACGGAATTACCACTGACGGCGTATTTAAAATTCTGCATTATTTGCAAATATTAAAACATACATATCTCATTTATTATAAGGTCAAATTGAGTGATTCTAAAGCCTAACTTGATTATAATTTTACAAAGAATCTATTGGAGTCATAAAATATGAGTTTTGGGATTGTTTCAGGGGAAACGAGATAGAATAGCTGTCAGAAAATTATAAAAAATAAGGGTTTGTTCATTAGGTCATATTTTGATTTGCGAAGCTCGGAATTGAGCGATTTTGGAGGCTATTTTCACCATATGGAATGGGGTAAGTGTTTTCTGCTCATTTCTGATTATGTTTCATGAATCCATCTTCATTTTGGTATTTAATTGATGATTTCAAAGTAAAAAAATAGGGAGTTAAGGCTTGAGTTTTGGAGAGTTATAAGTGATGATTTGAGGGACCAAACAAGGTCCGATTTTGAAAAAATTTATATGGTTAGAGTCGGGAGAGTATGAGGATTATTATTCTGCCATTTTTGATTGATTCTGAGATATGGGCTCGGGGCCGGATTTTGGCCAATTTCGGATTTTTGGCATATTTTGTAGTTTTTATTGTGGAATTCGATTCTTTAGGAACATGGTGATGGTACTAATCTGGTTATGGTTAGATTCTGAGCTTTTGGAGACCTAGTCCAAAGACGAGGTTATCCCGGAGTAGGATTTTACGCTGTTGAGGTAAGTAATAGTTTTAACTCTGGCTTTGAGGGTATAAATCAGAAGAAATTAATATCATGTGATTGTTTGGTGGTGATACCCACGTTAGGTGATGGGCGTGTGGGTGTGCACCATGAGAGATTGAGACTTGGTCCGTCCCGTGAGGTTGTGAGGCCTAATGGCTATCATCTGTGTTTATGCATTTACTTGTTATTGAACTTATCTGCCTTCATGTTGGGGATCATGCTTAGGCTTTATTCATGCTCACATTATTTATACTTAGTTATAGAAATTATTGTACATGTTTACCTCCGTCTCTATCATTTGCTAATATATTGTGATGCTTGATATGGGCTATGTCCCCTTATTTGTTGATTATGGTGAGGCTAGTGAGGTACATGATTGAGTGAGACCGATGACCTGATTGTGAGGATATTAAATAACATATCACATGAGTTGTCCGCATAGCATGTAAGTTAACCGTGCGGGTCTAGGTATCTATACCATAGCATGTGAGTTGTACACATAGCACGTGAGTTAACCGTGCGGATCCAGGTATTGATATGGTAGCACGTGAGTTGTCTGTGCTTAGCGCTTGGGCTTTGGGACCCCCCCTCCCCCCCGGAGTCTGTACGCACCCCAGTGAGCGTAGAGTATTGAGTGTATTGAGTGTTGAGTGCGAGTGCTAAGTGATGGAGTGACATTGTTGTGAGGTTGCATTTACTTTTGTTGTTGCTACATTTATCTGTTAAATTTCTTTGTAGCATTTACTGAGTTATGGAATTTACATGTTTATTCCTGTTATTTTTAAATTGTGAAAAATAAATAATTGGACTGTTTTGCTCAACTCATTACTACTGCTCAGTTCCTTAGTTATTTCTGTTACTACTGAGGTGGTTGTACTCATACTATACTCTGCACTTTATGTGCAGATCCATGTGAGTTAGAGCACGACGATTGTTGAGTTCTGGCCGACTTTAATTGGAGGTTGCAAGGTAGATGCCAGCATCTGCAGGACCTTGTTACTCCTTTTATCGTTTCTTCTTTGGATAGTTAGACATTTTATATATCTCAGTTCATAGTTTTAGATGCCCATGACTTATTGACACCCTGATATTTGGGACTCTTTTCCGTATTTTATATTATTTATATTTAGAGTTGGTTTAGTTTATCAGGAATAGAATTATTGGAGATGTTTTATTAAATTCTTATAATCAAATTAGTAGTAATATTTTGGGTATAGGCTTGCCTTGTAACACGATAGGCGCCATCATGATCAAGGTTAGATTTTGGGTCGTGACAAGTTCGTATCAGAGCATAGGTTACATTGGTCTTGCGAGTCATGAGCGGGTTTAGTAGAGTCTTGCAAATCGATACGAAGACGTCTGCACTTATCTTTGAGAGGCTACAGAACCAGGAAAATTTCACCTTCTTAAATTCTTATCGTGCTGTATTGATTCAGCTTGAAGTGTAACTCTTTGAATTCCTTCCACGCACTCGTATCCGCACATGTGCGGTCGGTATCAGTTGTGCATCGATGGATTATGATTCCCTGGATGAGGTGCGAGATGTGATTTCTGTGTGTTGATGTTGGGCCAGTCTGGGGTACTTGAGGCCGAGTTTTGTCTATAGCTGGAGTACAAAAATTTTGATTGTGTGAGCACGTGCTTATATATCCGTTGGTGTCCCTATTAGTAGGATTCGTGATTTGAGGGCTATGCAGTGAGTATGATATGACTGCAAGATGAGTTCATATGATTTGAATGACGAGAAGGTATTGCTGAAGGTTTCACCTATTTGAGACTCCAGGTATGTTTTGAAACTCGTTCGAGGACGAACGTTTGTTTAAGATGGGGATGATGTAATGACCCAGTTAGTCATTCTAAGAGTTGTATCCCCGTTCTCTCATTTCTGTTTCTTTTTGTGTTTTTTAGCTATGTTGAGTTGTATCAAGTTGGTAGATTTGGGTTCGGAGTAGTGTTTGAGTGAAATGATCATTTAGTCTTTAGTTAGAAAGCTAAGTTAGACAAGTCAATCGGAAGTTGGCTTATGAGTAAACAAATTTGGATTTGAATTTTTATGATTCAATTAGTTCGTCGGTTGATTTTAGACTTAGGAGTATGTCCGGAATATAATTTGGAGGTCCTTGGTAGAATTAGGCTTGATTTGGCAAAAGTTGAAAGTTTGAAAGTCTTAGGCTTGAATTCGAGGTTGATTTGGTATTTTGGTGTTATTTTGGGTGTTCCGGAGGTTCGACTATGTTTGGGAAGTGATATATTATTTGTTGGAATTATTAATCAAGGTCCCGAGGACCTGGGGTGAGTTTCGGATAGGTATGCATTGTGTTGTGCTTATTTTTCTTATGTTTCAACGCCGTTTTCTTCAAGCATAAATGCAATTATATTGAACAAATGAGCTCCGATTTCGTTTTTGATAAAAGCATTAGATCCGTACCGTAATTACGGACTCGTTGAAAAAAAATCGTCGAATATGGACATCGTATGAGGAATTTATGGTCATTTTACTAAAAATTAGGTTGTCGATTTTTCAAAGTGATTACGAAATTGCGACTGACGGCGTATTTAAAAATTTGCACTATTTGCAAAATATTAAAACTTATATATCTCATTCATTATAAGGTCAAAATGAGTGATTCAAAAGTCTAACTTGATTAGAATTTCACAAAAAATTTATTGGAGTCATAAAATACGAGTTTCGGGATTATTTGGCATGAGAAACGAGATAGAATTGCTGTCAGAAAATTATATAAAATAAGGGTTTGTTCATTCGGTCATATTTTGAGTTGCGGAGCTTGGATTTGACCGATTTTGGAAGCGATTTTCACCATATGGATTGGTGTAATTGTTCTCTACTCATTTTTTATTATATTTCATGAATCCATTTTTGTTTTTGGAATTTAATTGATGATTTCAAAGTAAAATTGAGGGAGTTAGGGCTTGTGTTTTGGAGAGTTGTAAGTAAGAATTTGAGGGATCAAATGAGGTCTAATTTTGATGAATTTTATATGATTAGACTTGGGAGAGGGCGAGGATTATTATTCTACCTTTTTGACTGATTCCGAGATGTGGGCTCGGGGGTCGAATTTTGGCCAATTTCGAATTTTTGGAATATTTTGTAGTTTTTATTGTGGAATTCGATTCTTTAGTATAAGGTAATGGTATTAATCTGATTATGGTTAGATTCAGAGCTTTTGGAGACCGAGTCCAAAGACAAGGGTATCCCGGAATAGGATTTTACACTATTGAGGTAAGTAATAGTTTTAGCTCTGGCTTTGAGGGTATAAACCAGGAGAAATTAATATCATGTGATTGTTTGGTGGTAATACCCACACTAGGTGATGGGCGTGTGGGTGTGCACCGCGAGGGATTGAGACTTGGTCCGTCCCGTGAGGCATTGAGTCCTAATGGCTATCATCTGTGCTTATGCATTTACTTGTTGTTGAACTTATCTGCCTTCATGTTGGGGATCATGCTTAGTCTTTATTCATGCTCACGTTATTTATAGTCAGTCATAGAAATTATTATATATATTTACCTTTGTCTCTATTATTTGCTAATATGATGTGATTCTTGATGTGGGATGTGTCCCCTTATTTGTTGATGATGGTGAGGCTAGTGCGGTACATGATTGAGTGAGACCGATGGTCTGATTGTGAGGATATTAATACCATAGCGCATGAGTTGTCTGCATAGCACGTGACTTGACCGTACGGGTCCAAGTATTTATACCATAGCGCGTGAGTTGTCCGCGTAGCACGTGAGTTGACTGTGCGGATCCAGGTATTGATATGGTAGCACGTGAGTTGTCCGTGCTTAGCGCTTGGGCTTTGGGAGCCCCTCTCGAGTCGATACACAACCCCCATGAACGTAGAATGTTGAGTGTATTGAGTGTTGAGTGTTGAGTGCTGAGTGTGAGTGTTGTGAGGTTGCATTTACTTTTGCTGTTGCTGCATTTATCTGTTCAATTTCTTTGTAGCATTTACTGAGTTATGAAATTTACCTGTTTATTCCTGTTATTTTTAAAATTGTGAAAAATAAATAATTGGACTGTTTGCTCAGCTCGTCACTACTGCTAGTTCTTTAGTTATTTCTGTTACTATTGAGGTGGTTGTACTCATACTACACCATGCACTTTATGTGCAGATCCAGATGAGTTAGAGCGCGGTGATCGTTGAGTTCAGGCCGGCTTTAATTGGAGACTGCAAGATAGCTGCCAGCGTCCGCAGGACCTTGTTACTCCTTTTATCGTTTCTTCTTTGGACAGTTAGACAGTTTATATATCTCAGTTCATAGTTTTAGACGCCCATGATTTAGTGACACCCTGATGTTTGGGATTCGTTTCCGTATTTTATATTATTTATATTTAGAGTTGGTTTAGTTTATCAGAAATTAAATTATTGGAAATATTTTATTAAATTCTTATAATTAAATTAATAGTAATATTTTGGGTATAGGCTTCCTTTGTAACATGATAGGCGTCATCACGATCAAAGTTAGATTTTGGGTCATGACAATTTATTTGACTCTCTCTATACCGAAGTCTTCGAATTGCACGTTCCATGAGCCAAAGATTTAGGTGGTTGTGTGTTATGCTTAACTTCTACGTGCAGTAAAAGACGCCAAAAGAAATAGGTACCGTATATGTGCTGCAATAAGATAATAATATGATATTCTAGGAACTAATGACTTTTTGATGATTTTCATTCTGTAAAATTATCATAGCACAATAATCATGATAATCATATATAACGAAAAAACACTCGTAATCACAACTTACTTTAGAACGACAAAAAATTATAAAAATTATAACAGTATTTCGCAACATATAATATGATAGAGGTTGATGTTATAAGTTACCTAAATTAAGGAAAGAGAAATATTAAATATTTGTAATTAAAAAAAGTAAAACTTTTTTGTTCTAAAGTTAATTAGAATTTCCAATACTGCGTGCGCTGTTACTGACTTACTAATATATTTACATTTTTAGTTTCACGTTACATCTTTAAAGAGGAAAAACTCTTGAAAACATGCTACGAAATTTACTCAGGGTGGAATTGTATAGGTCAAAATCTGACCACAATAGTCGACCAGGCTGTTTAATCATAAAATAGGAATTTCGGTCAAAGCATACTATTAGAAGAACCCGGGTTACTGATAATCAAATACAGAATAAATAAGAAGAATTGACTTTAAACAATAGCTGAATAGATAAAAGAAAGCAAAGCAAATCAGTGTATTCCAATAATATTCCGTGTCCTTGCAAATGTTTATTCCTCTCCTTTTATAGATATTTCTAAGTAATACGTTTCTTTCCTCACATAATAGAGTCATTATGAGCAATTAATGACATTTAATGTAAATTTATAATTGGCAATCGTAACTGTTTCGTGAAGATTCTATAACGTTTCTCGTCATTGATGCTCATTAATTACAGATAATATATATCTATACTTTTTTGCTATCTAGGTTCATTCCTCCGATGCTTCTTCAAATTACCAAGAGGTTCGAGTACCCATTCCTTCCGATTTTCTTGAATCTTTGCCCGTGTCTGTTAAAGCTCATGTCCCTTCAACTATCCTTCGCCAGCTATCATTTTTTACCGATCTACGTGTCATGACATATCATCACATAATTAATTCAATATATTAACTTGATTTTTTCCAATACAGATAGTCCCCCCTTTGCCATTTATTCAACAGTTGAATATTTGGGAAGTCGACCTCATTAAAGCAGGAATTTTTGCCTCCATTATACCTTCTCCAGAACTGACGCTTCGTATGTCACTTCCATTTAATGCTCGTGACACGTGGCATCTTTTGATTCGATCTGCAACCCTTCAGCGTCTTTTGGGCTTTTCTATGACGTTTACATCATTACCTTTTTGGTTTGACGGTTGCTTCTGAGTATAAATATAACCTTTGTCTTGTCTTCCTCATAAAAGTTTCCTATCTTTGAATATTCATTCTTGTTTTTTTCCTCGTACAACCATGTCTTCTTCGAACCCTAATCCCCGAAGAGTTCCTATTATTGATGAACTTCCCATTACACCTGTTAGAATCAGAAGAGGGGGAAGATTATGCAGTTTGGGATCATCGTCTATACGATGTGCTTTTTTAACTCCACTTGGTTCTATCCCTCCTCCTTCGTCTAGAACTAGGGGTTCTCTTCCACATAATCTTCTTCTAGAAGTAGAGACTCTAATGGACCAGTTTGTGAACCTTTAGTAGATTAAATTGTCCCCTCTTAAATTTATTTTTACATTGAATGAGAATCGATTAGGAATCAGGTTTCTTCTATGTCCTCTCTTGATCGTGCTGATGTTTACCCTTCTCAAATTACTGAAGGTTTAATCTCTGTTGTCCGTAGGGATTGTCATTGGAGATCTGACTTCCCCAACATAATTCCTAATGAAAATCAAAGAATCACATCCTATATGACTGGATTTTTTTCGTGTATACATATTTGTCATGACCCCGGTTCGCCCTCCATGAACCATCGTGATGGCATCTAGTCTATTCGATTAGGTAAGCCTAAATTACGGAAAAAGAAACCTAAATTTGCAGAAGTAAATCAATTTAAAACGTATATAAAGAAATAAACATTGTTCAAATGTGCCGCTCGGCATACACCATATCTAACTCTCGAAAACCAACACATAAATTCAAGACCCGGAAACCCATGAATTACAAGCTAAGAATTACTACATAACTCTAACTCCAGAATGCCTAACAAGAACTGAAAATACAGACGGGCTAATACTAAACAACAAGAATAGAAAGAGACTCCTCGGTTTGTGGACGCGGCAGATATGCCTCGAAGTCGCTATAGCAGTCGCCTCGCCTCAGGAGTGGTAGGACTGAGTTGAACTACCTGGATCTATACATGGAATACATGCACAGAAAAGGTATGAGTACACCACATCGGTACTCAGTAAGTGCCAGGCCTAACCTAGGTTGGGTAGTGATGAGGAAGGTCAGAGCCCTACTGAGGTTAAATAAGATATAAGGTTTAACAGTGTAAAATAAATAGTGCAAATAAGAAACACAAGATATGAAGGACAGTAACAACTATTACAGAGGCAAGTAAAAACATAGTAAGAGAATACAACTCAGCTCCAAGATAACAACCGGGGATCTCCCAGGTTACTGTCCTGTAGTCCCCAAATATAAATATCATATATATAGATCTCCCGGGTGGAGTCCTGTAGTCCAACTCATAAATGCGCGGGGATCTACCGGAATACCACATCCGTAGTCCCAAATATAGTACTCAGTACTAGGGGAATCTACCGGGTGCAATCTCGTATTCCACTTTAAAAGTGCTGGGGGATCTCCTGGAATGCAATTCCGTAATCCCAAAGAAAACATACAGGGGAGCTCCCGGTATATCGTCCCGTAGTCCCAAAGTAAATACAAAGTAGCAACAAGAAACTCAATTCAATCAATTTCATATCAAGGTGAAGCAAGTAGTCCTAACCTAGCATGTTTCACGTATTACAAATAAGGCAGTTAAGGCAAATAGAGCAATTTAGTCAAGTAGGCATGCTTCTCTAGGCTAAAAGCAGGCTTACTTTCCAAACACAGTGTAAGCAAGAAAAGGGAGATCACAATTAAAGGCGATTTTTAATGAAAAGCTGGATTTCCAACAATTAGCACAAGAACACGCTCATCACTTCACGTACAAGGCATTTCAATTACCACAACATCAATCCTAAGGGGAAAGGTCCCCCACACAAGGTTAGACAAGCCACTTACCTCGAACCGGCTCAAATGTCAACCCGAAATCACATTTTTGCCACGAGTATCTGACTCCAAATGGCCCAAATATATTCAACTAAATTTCATAATGTAAATAACACTTCAAGTAGCTGATTGTACAATTAAGTTCTAAGTTAATACACGAAATTAGGTAAAAATGACCAAAACGCTCATCGGGCCCACGTCTTAGAATCAAGTGAAATTTATATTTCCGGAATCCTCACACTCTCACGAGTTCATACATACCAAGGACACTAAAATCGGAGCCCAAATTACCCCTCAAATTCTTATTTCAAGTCTCTTAAATCCCAAGCCTAATTCTTCCATTTTAGGCCTAGCTTCCACGATTTACTAGGTACATTTCACATTAGAAATGAGTTTTAAGATGAAGAATCTTACCTCCAAGTGATTCCCTTTGAATCCCTCTTCAATCCCCTCCAAAGAGCTCAAAAAATGATTAAAATGGTGAAAATAAGCTTCATAGTCGCGAAACCCCTTTTAAAACCATTCTGCCCAGCAATTTCTGTATTTGCGGCTTGAGACCACTTTTGCGGTCCCGCATTTGTGGACCAAAGGTCGCACCTGCTACCCATCACTTAATGCTCAGCTTCCATATCTGCATCTCCACACCTGCAGGTGCGGTACCTCTTTTGCCGAAAAAATAGTATGAGCAAAAGAATCGTTTCTAGATTTGTGTTTGCCTCATACAGAATATGCCAACTCAAAAAATAGAATTAGCTATTATGTTTGTCATGCATGTAGAGAAAATGTCAATACGGCCACATGGTATATATCAACTAGAACATAGCTAAGGGCTACAAGTGGACTAGGAACTGCACTTGCTTGTTTTTCTATTTTATCATGCCCAGACTCTTTGCTTTCATTTTGGACATGTACATCAATCCACTGATGTGCTAGGGAGATACAATACGCAGTCCTCTTTTAATGTTTCCTTTATGAACTTTCCTCCAACCTTTAGCCTCCTCCTTGCATAAACTGGATAAATCTTCACAAGTGTCTCCAGAAGCAACAAAGTTCAACAACTGCAGTATACCTTAAAACTCCCTGTCAACCATCCAAAATCATCTTGAGGCCCCCAGGACCTCAACCAAAGGCACCGACAAGTCTAATACCACTGTCCAAACTTGTGCGAATCCTTAAAGCACCTAAAACAACATCGAACCCTCAAATTAACCATGGATTCAAGCTTAAGAACTGCAAATTTCTTAAAATACACTTTCGATCAAAAAGTCTATCTAATCTCGTTCGAATGACCTAAAATTTTGTACACACGTCATACTCAACACTACGAAGCTATTCCAACTTTAGAAATTCCATTCCGACCCTCGGATCAAAATCTCACTATCGAACCGGAAATTTCAAAAATCAAACTTCTGGCATTTCAAGCCTAAATTAGCTACGGACCTCCGAAACACAATCTGACCATACCCCTAAACCCGAAATCACCCAACGGATCTAACGGAACCATCGAATTTTCATTTCGAGGCTGTCTTCACAATGTTCCGACTATGGTCAACTTTCCGACACTTAAGCTCTCAGTTAGGGACTAAGTGTCCCAAAACTCTCTGAAATTCAAAACCGACCATCCAGGCAAATTCAAAATAGCAGAAATAAACTTGGGGAAAGAAGTTAATAGGGGATCAGGGCATAGATTCTAAAAATGATTGGCCGGGTTGTTACATCCTCCCATACATAAACATTCGTTCATCCTCGAACGAGCACAAAAAAAATCCTGAACTAGTGAAAAGATGAGGGTATTAGCTGCGCATATCCTGCTCGGTGTTCCAGGTTGCCTCCTTGACCGGCTAACCCTGCCACTGAACCTTCACTGATGCAATGTTCTTTGACCTCAGCTTTCTAACCTACATGTCCAATATTGCCACTGGCTCCTCAACATAAGATAGATGCTTCTCCAACTAGATTGAGCTAAAATCCAACACGTGCGATGGATCACCGTGATACCTCCAGAGTATTGAAACATGAAATACTGGATGAACTCCTGCAAAGCTGGGAGGTAAGGCAAGCTCGTAAGAAACCTCCCCAACATGCCTCAATATCTCAAAAGGTCCAATAAACCTTGAACTCAACTTCCCCTTCTTCCCGAATCTCATGACGCCCTTCATAGGTGAAACTCGAAGCAGAACTCGCTCTCCAACCATGTAGGAAACATCAAGAACCTTCCGGTCCGCATAACTCTTCTGTCTGGACTGGGTTGTACGAAGTCTATCCTAAATCACCTTGACTCTCTCCAAAAACCAAGTCTGTGCCCAATAATCTAGCCTCACCTGGCTCGAACCAACCCCCAGAGATCTATATCACCTACCATATAAGGCCTCGTACAGTGTCATCTGGATGCTGGACTAATAGTTGTTGTTGTAGGCAAACTCCTCCAATTGCAAGAACGATCCCAAGAACCTCCAAACTCAACCACACACGCGCAGAGTATATCCTCAAGAATCTAAATAGTGCGCTCGGAATGTCCGTCCATCTGAAGGTGAAATGCTATTCTCAACTCTACCCGACTACCCAACTCCTACTGTACCGCTCTCTATAATCGCGATGTGAACTAAGTACCTCTGTATGAAATGATGGAAAATGGAATACCATGAAGACGGACAATCTCCCAAATATAAATCTCCACCAACCGCTCCAAGGAATAGGTAGTACACACAGGGATAAAATACGAGGACTTGGTCAGCCGATCCACAATAACCCAAATGGCATCGAACTTCTTCAAAGTCCGTGGGAGCCGAGATACGAAGTCCATGGTGATCCGCTCCCGCTTGCACTCCGGTATCTCTATCTGTTTAAGCAATCCACCCAATCTCTGGTGCTCATACTTCACCTCTTGACAATTAAGGCACCGAGCTACAAACCCAACTATATCCTTCTTCATCCGTCTCCACCAGTAGTGCTGCCTCAAATCCTGATATATCTTTGCGGCACCCGGATGAATAGAATACCACGAACTATGAGCCTCCTCTAGAATCAACTCCCGAAGCCCATCAACATTGCGTACACAAACTCCACCGTGTATCAGTACTCCGCCAACACCAATAGTCACATCTTGAGCATCGCCATGCAACACTTTGTCCTTGAGGACAAGCAAATGTGGGTCATCAAACTGACACTACCGGATACGATCAAACAAGGAAGACCGAGAGACCACACAAGCTAGAACCTAACTGGGCTCCAAAAGATCCAATCTCACAAAATGGCTAGCTAAGGCCTGAACATCCATCGCCATAGGCCTCTCTGCTGCTGGTAAATAAGCAAAAATCCCCAAACTCTCTGCCCTGCGGCTCAAAGCATCGGCCACCACATTGGCGTTGCCCCGGTAGTACAAGATAGTGATATCATAATCCTTCAGCAGATCTAGCCATCTCCTCTAATGCAAATTATGGTTCTTCTACTTGAACAGATGCTGAAAACTCCGGTGATCAGTATATATCTCAAAAGGCACGCCGTACAAGTAATGACACAAGATCTTCAAGGCATGAACAATGGCAACTAACTCAAGATCATGGACAGAATAATTCTTCTCATATATCTTCAACTGTCTGGATGCGTAGGCAATCACCCTACCATCCTGCATCAATACCGATCCAAGGAAAACTCTCGAGGCATCACAATAGACAGTATAGGACCCCCAACCGGTAGGCAATATCAAAATTGGGGTTGTAGTCAGGGCTGTCTTGAGCTTCTGAAAGCTCTCCTCGCACTCTTCAATCCACTGGAACGGAGCACCCTTCTGGGCCAGTCTGGTCATAGGTGCTACAATAGATGAAAACCCTAAATAAATTGACAGTAATAACCCGCCAAGCATAAAAAACTACGAATCTCTATAGCTGAGGATGGTCTAGGCCAACTCTACACAGCCTCCACTTTCTTCGGATCCACTAGAATACCCTCTCTCGAGACCACATGACCCAACAATGCCACGAAATCCAACCAAAACTCACATTTTGAGAACTTATCATTCATCTTCTTCTCTCTCAAGGTTTAGAGCACTGTCCTTAGGTGCTGCTCATGATCTCCCCGACTCCGGGAATATACCAGAATGTCATTAATAAAGACGGTCACGAATGAATCAAGATATGGACGAAAAACACTGTGCGTCAGACGCATGAAGCCTTCTGGGGCATTAGTTAGCCTAAATAACATAACAAGGAACTTGTAATGACCATACCGAGTTCTAAAGGGAGTCTTCAGGATATCTGGCTCCTGAATCTTCAACTGATGATAGCCTGATCGCAAGTCAATCTTAGAAATCACACAAGCACCCGTCCACTCAATATACCATACACCTAGGAGTGTGACCTAAACCACCCCTCCACTCAATACGCGGTACACCTAGAACGACTAGTGGTATAGTTTTGGCGTTACAATCAAGAATAGTATAATGGGGCGATAAACAGTCCATGCCCAAGATAATATCAAAATCGATCATGCTGAGTAATAACAAATCGACTTTGGTTTCAAAACCACCAAGAACAACCAAACATGACCGATAAATACGGTCCACAACAAGAGAATCTCCCCAAATGAGTAGAAACATAAACAGGGGAACTCGAAGAATCCTGAGGTACACAAAATGTGGAGCAAAATAAGAAGACACATAATAATAAGTGGAGCCTGGATCGAATAGAACCGATGCTTCTCTGTGATAGACCAAGACAGTACATGTGATGATAGAATCAGAGGCAAAAACCTTTGTACGGGCTAGAAGAGCACAGTATCTGGCCTATCCTCCCCCTCGAGGGTGACCTCTACCTCCCCGACCTCCACCTCTGGCTGGCTGGGCCAGTGGAGTAACAACTGGTGCTGGGACCATAGCCTGAGAACTCTGAGGGGCATGCTGTGGTTGAGGAGTCTGTGGAGGTGCACCCCTCCTAAGTCTGGGAAAATCCCTTACCATATGGCATGTGTCACCACACTCAAAACAAGCTCTTAGAGGACGTGGTAGCTATTACTGGCTCGGGCCAGGTCTTCTAGACTAACCACTGGAAACATCCCGTGCAGGAGGCGCACTAGATACTGGAGGTGCATAATAAGGCTCCCGAGGCCTAGGTGGAGCTGGAATGCCACTGGCGGCTGGAAGAGGTGAATGAATGGGGTGACCCATATGACCCATACCATGACGACCTGCAGTTAGGGAATGGGCACCAGAAAAATGGCCCGACTCTCGAGACCTCTTGGCCTCCCTCTCCTCTCTGTCCCTAGTGTGCATACCCTCAATCCTCCTAGCAATGCTCAACATCTGCTGGTAAGATATATACATCTCTAACTCACGAGCCATGCTAGATTTGATGCTAGTAATAAGCCCCTCAATGAACCGGCGAACCTGCTCGCTAACCGTAGAAACCAAGGTTGGTGCATGTTTAGCCAAATCAGTGTAACAGATAGAATACTCTGAGACAGTCATGGTACCCTGGCACAAATGCTCAAAATCCGTGCGCCAGGTGTCCCTAAGACTCTGGGGGACATACTCCATCGTGAACATATTTGAAAACTGGGCCCAAGTTAGGGAATCTGCCTCATCCGGACTGTCTAACTCATAAGCACGCCACCAATGATAAACGGCTCCTCGAAGCTGGAAAATAGTGAAGGAAACCCCGCTCGATCCTGATATTCCCATTGTACGGAGAATACGATATCACTTCTCCAGAAGTACCAAGGCATCCTCTGATGCTAACCCACTGAATATAGGAGGATCATATTTGTTGAACCTCTCAAATCTCCGCTGCTCATCCTCTGAAGCCACTGACCTGCCCTTGGGCTAAACTAGCACTGCAGGCAGCACAAGAATAATATATGGGATCTGATCAACATGCACTCGTTGCTCAGGAGTGCGGGCGATAGGAGTCTGTGCTCCTCCCCCGGCCTGGGATGTGACTGCACTAAGGGGAGGCAACCATGCCTGAGCCAAAGGGGTGTACATACTCATAAACTGTGCCAGAGTCTCCTGAAGTGCTACCGTGGTAGTAGCAGTAGGTGTGTTAGGTGCCTAGACCGCGACTAGCACTGTTGGTGGCTCCTCGGTGCTAGCTCGCACAGGTGTTCTGGCTGCACCATGTGCGTGTCCTCGACCTCTACCCCGACCCCTACCTCTGACAGCTGCAGCAAGGGGCACGAGTGCCTGATCATCTCGGGTAGCACGTGTCCTCACCATATATGAGATAATAGTAAGATAGAAGTTTAGAATTGTGATATCAAAAATCTCGCACGATAAGGAAATCAAACGAAATGGAATTTTTCCTAATAGTTACATAACCTCTCGTAGATAAGTACAGACGTCTCCGTACCAACCAGCAAGATTCTACTAAACTGACTTGTGATTCATGACTCCTAGAACCGAGAGCTCTGATACCAAACTATCACGACCCCGGTTCGCCCTCCATGAACCATCTTGACGGAACCTAGTCTCTTCGACTAGGTAAGCCTAAATTGCATGAAAAAAAACTAAAATTTGTGGAAGTAAAACAATTTAAAATGGAAATACAGAAATAAACAGTGTTTAAATGTGCCTCTCTGCATACACCATATCTAACTCTCAAAAACCAACACATAAATCCAAGAGTTGGAAACCCATGAATCACAAGCTAGGAATTACTACATAGCTCTAACTCCATAATATCTAACATGAACTGAAAATATAGAAGGGATAATACCAAACAACAAGAATAGAAAGAGACTCCTCGGTCTGCGGACGCGGCAGATGTACCTCGAAGTCGCTATAGCAGTCACCTCGCCTCAGGGGCGGTAGGACTGAGTCGAAGTACCTGGATATGCATATGGAAGACATGCGCAAGAAGGACATGTGTACACCACAGTATTACTTAGTAAGTGCCAAGCCTAACCTCGGTTGGGTAGTGACGAGGTGGGTCAAGGCCCTACTGAGGTTAAATAAGATATAAGGTTTAACAATGTGAAGTAAACAGTGTAAATAAGTAATACAAGATATGAAGGACAACAACAACTATTACAGAGGCAAGTAAAAACACAATAAGAGAATACAGCTCAGCTCTAAGATAACAATCGGGGATCTCCTAGGATACCGTCCAGTAGTCCCCAAATATATATATCATATCTAGTAGATCTCCTGGGTGGAGTCCCGTAGTCCAACTCATAAATGCACGGGGATCTACTGGAGTACCACATCCGTATTCCCAAATATAGTACTCAGTACTGGGGAATCTACCGGGTGCAATCCTATAGTTCCAATGAAAAAGTGTTGGGGGATCTCTTGGATGCAATTCCGTAATCCCAAAGAAAACATACAGGGTAGCTCCCAGTATACCGTCCCGTAGTCCCATAGAAAATACACAGCAGCAACAAGAAACTCAATTCAATCAATTTCATATCAAGGTAAAGCAGGTAATCCTAACCTAGCATCTTTCACGTATTACAAATAAGGCAGTTAAGGCAAATAGAGCAATTTAGTCAAGTAGGCATGCTTCTCTAGGCTAACAGCATGCTTAGTTTCCAAATATTGTAAGCAAGAAAGGAAGATCACAATTAAAGGCTATTTTTAATGAAAAATCGGATTTCCAACAATTAGCACAAGCACGCGCTCGTCACCTCACGTACAAGGCATTTCATTATCACAACATCAATCCTAAGGGGAAAGGTCCCCCACACAAGGTTAGACAAACCACTTACCTCGAACCGGCTCAAATGTCAACCCGAAAACACATTCTTGCCATGAGTATCCGACTCCAAATGGCCCAAATATATTCAACTAAATTTCATGATGTAAATAACACTTCAAGTAACTGATTGTACAATTAAATTCTAAGCTAACACGCGAAATTAGGTAAAAATGACCAAAACGCTCATCGGCCCCACATCTCGGAATTGAGTGAAATTTATATTTCTAGAATCCTCACACTCTCACGAGTTCATACATACCAAGGACACTAAAATTGGAGCCCAAATGGCCCCTCAAATTCTTATTTCAAGTCTCTTAAATCCAAAACCCTAATTCTTCCATTTTAGGCCTAGCTTCCACGATTTACTAGGTAGATTTCACATTATAAATGAGTTTTAAGATGAAGAATCTTACCTCCAAATGATTTCCTTCGAATCCCTCTTCAATCCCCTCCAAAGAGCTCCAAAAATGATTAAAATGCTGAAAATAAGCTTCAAAGTCACGGAACCCCTTTTAAAGCCATTCTGCCTAGCAGTTTCCATATCTGCAGCTTGAGACCACTTTTGTGGTCCCAAATTTGCGAACCAAAGGTCGCACCTACGACCCATCAATTAACGCCTAGCTTCCATATCTGCGGCTCCCCACCCACGGGTGCAGTACCTCTTCTACGGAAAAACATACCGCATTTGCGGTTCCTGATGTCTCCCCCTCCTTCCGCTTCGCGGCTCTTCTTCTGCACATGCGGCATCGCTCTTGCGGTCCGCAAATTGCAGGTGTTGAAATACCAGTACCAGCAAAGTTCAGCAACTGCAATATAGCTCAAAACTCCCCGTCAACCATCTGAAATCATCCCGAGGCCCCCCGGGACCTCAACCATAAGGCTCCAACAAGTCTAATACCACTGTCCAAACTTTTACAAAATATTAAAGCACCTAAAACAACATCGAAACCTCAAATTATCCATGGATTCAAGCTTAAGAACTCCAATTTTCTCAAAATACGCTTTCGATCAAAAAGTCTATTAAATCTCATCCGAATGACCTAAAATTTTGCACACACATCACATTCAATACTATGAAACTATTCCACTTTTTGTAATTCCATTCCGATCTTCAGATCAAAATCTCATTATCGAAACAAAAACTTCAAAAATCAAACTTCCGGCATTTCAAGCCTAAATTAGCTACGGACCTCCAAAACACAATTCGACCACACCCCAATTCCAAAATTACCCAAATGAGCTGACAAAACCATCAGATTTTCATTCTGAGGCTGTCTTCCCACTGTTCCCACTACAAACTTTCCAACAATTAAGCTCTCATTTAGGGACTAATTGTCCCAAATTTATCCGAAATTTAAAACTGAACATCCCGGTAAATCCAAAATAGTAGAAATAAACTTGGGGAAAGCAGTTAATAGGGGATCAAAGCATAAAGTCAATAAATGACAGGCTAGGTCGTTATAATATCCCTTTACACTAAATTTTTAACCTCCCATTGATCCTGTTATCATCGGGTTCTATCATTTTTTTAATTTTTCTAGGACAAATTGGCCCCATTGTATGGAGGGATGTTGCTTGTCTAAGGCACTTAGCTAGCTTGGCCAATTTGCCTTTTACTTTTTTTCATTTGAGCCACCTCTAATCCCCTTAACTGTTCTGACATGGGATCTTCACTTTGATGGCAAGGAGTAAGAGAGTTTTAGTTAGCCCTGAGGATGACAAAGACCGTGGATGGTATGCCAGATTTGTTGTTGCTCCTACTGTAGGATTAGTAGGTGAAGAAAATATATCATTCCCTGAAAAGTGGAATTTTGCACTTTTGTAACTTTCTCTCTTCTTTCTCCGCTTTTTTCGTTTTCAAGGGCTTTGTTTTTCCCGTGGTTGTTTAACTTTTTTTTAGCAACTATGGGAACTGTTGACGAGATTCCCAATTTTCGTGGTGGGGTAAATAAATTGTTGACTGTTGTCCTTATGGAAGGTAGATCTTGGAAAAACCTTTCACAGAGATTTGGTTGGAAGATTAATACTCATGGTAAATACTTTACCCATTTTTTTTGTTCATTCTTCCCTTAGAATGTATTTGAACCTTCTTTTTATCAGGGTTTCCTATTCGCAGTGTAATTTCTGATTCAATCGTGGTTTCCACAGTTTCTTTAGCAAGAGCTAAAGAGATAATCCTCAGTTCTTCATCGAAAAGGAAGGCTGATGCGTCCCAGGATTCTGAGGAGGAAGAGGAACGGGATGGAAGTTCTTTGGTTAGAAGGCTGCATGCCAGAAGACGCATCTTTTCAAATGATGAAGCTACTCCTCCCTATTCTGTTCCCGTGACCACGATTGTTGAAGCTACCTTGGTGAGTTTTGACGATGATACTCCTGCGGCAGTTCGTGAGACTCATGAACAACTTTTTTCATGTGGGTTTGATAATGAAAATTTGGATTTGGTGTCTGATGAAGTACCTATTTCCTCCTTTATCGTGTATGTCCCTATGGAATATTCTTTGCCAGTTTTTACTGCTACTGTTTCTG
Source organism: Nicotiana glauca (assembly GCA_026770625.1). Taxonomy (NCBI): domain Eukaryota; kingdom Viridiplantae; phylum Streptophyta; class Magnoliopsida; order Solanales; family Solanaceae; genus Nicotiana; species Nicotiana glauca. Next base: position 23,039 of record MU737410.1, on the reverse strand, counting down.
CTCTGCCCCAAGATGTTATGACATTCCTTATAGTCCCTATTACTACTATTTCTCGCAGTGAGGTTGGTTCTTCATATGGAAATAGAGTGATGAAGAAGATTACCATTGAGGTCCCTGCCGATGGTAGTCTTTTGAAAAAGTCAGGTCGGGCTGACGTATGGTTGAAACCCATGATTGATCTGGTTGAAAAGTGCAAGCTATAAAGGCATAGTTCTTTAACTTGGATGAATGATATAATGCAATCGTGACTGAAGGTATTGATTTCTTTTTATGCTTTATTCCATTCTCCTTTTACTAAGATTCTTACTCCCTTCTTTTTTTAGATCAATCTCATTGGTACAGAGATGATGAAAAGGGTTTCCCATACGGAGCAGTTGATGCATGATTACCAAACTAAGGCAGACAATTGGAAAGAACAATATGAAAGTCTTTAGCTTGAGATTGAAGTTTAAGAAGAAAGCCAATGTACCTTAGAACAACAGATGAAGGTCTTTACTTCAGAGTTTGCAGTTGAAAAAGCTTCTTCCAATCAGGCAGGCAAGGTAAAAATCTCCTTGAATCGTCTTTTGCCAAAAAACTTTCTAAAGCCACCGAAGAGAGTAGAGGGTTGAAGGCCTTGTTGAACGAGAAAGAAGTTTTTGCAGGTGAACTTGTTCAGACACTCACCCAGACCCAAGATGATCTCCGTGTATCTTCTGGTAAGGTCATATTTTTGAAGAGTTCACTTGCCCCTTTGCAATCTTCTTATTATGCTGCTTTTGTTGAGAGGGAGGAGCTCAAGAGTGAAATTGATCAATGGGAAAGAGACTACGAGGCTCTTGAGGACATAGTTGTTGTTGAAGTGAGTTGGGCTATTTTGAACACACACCATGATACCCTTATGGAGGTTAGCCAAGAGGGTTTTAGCTTGGATGTTGGGTTAGCTAAGGTAAAAGAAACCATTGAGAAAACTCAGCAAGGACAAAGTTCTTCTTCTCCCATGGTCGATACTCCCGAGTACGTTGAATATAATCCCAGTACGGTGGATGTCCCAGCTCCTTCAGACCAAATAGAGCCTTCTATTGATGATGATACTGTTTTAGACTCTTCCTCTGCTCCACAGTGAAAGTTTATGAAGTTTGACTCCTTATTTTTTGGTGGAATTTGTGGTATTACCCCCGGTCCCATTTGGGGGTTATGTTTTTTGTGATGACAAGCCCCTAGGTCTTTTTGGGACATTTTGTAAAAATGACAATCAGTTTATGACTAAGTTCATACTTAGTTTAAACATAATATTATAAATTTTCTGCTTCAACTCATTTTTTATTGATTATTTTTTTGACTCATCTTCAGATTTGAAATTTATTACGCTTGGCTATGATTTAATTGTTATAATCAAAAAGGTTTTGATATCTTTTGGTAAAACAATTTGGCACCGTCAGAGGGGATTTCTTAGACTCTTCCAGATCAAAAATAGGAAACATAATCACCCACTAATAAGAGCGATAATTAAGCCTTACATGCTAATATAGATCATGATGCCACATGCAACCAGAAGTTACAACCAGCATCCTTCCCCACGCATTGGGCGATCCATGAACAAGCTAAGGCGAGCCCAACCCACGCGAAACTAGAATACCAAAAAATAGGCGGAAATAGCTGAATACGACATCTAATTTAGAAATGACCACCCCATCAACCAGTTAAACGCCATGTAAAGCGAGAAACACTATAAATCCACTCACATTCACCGACTTATCGGATCGGCGTAAGGAAAATATTATTTTGTCTCGCCTTCTATTGTTTTCTCAAATAGGAACACAAGCGTCACGCGGGCAAACGAGCAAAGGAACATCTCAACTAGAGAACGGGAAACTATTAATAAATAACCGAAATATCACCCACCTGGCACTTCGACTTCTGGAACGTGAAGTTCCTTGAGTTGTACTATCTCCCCCTCAACCAACATTGCACTCTCAGATGCAAACAAAATAAAGGGAACAGGGACTCACCTAGGAAACACAGAGGTTGAGCGAAATTGGGACTCCTCCAGAGGATACGCGAACTCTCCAAAAAAGTTAAGACACGTAGCGGGTTAAGATTTCGATGAAAGTTTAAAATAACACCCTTAAAGCCAAGGGCCATCGCCAAAGAGAAGAGTTCGACCTCGATCGAAAAACAATGGATTAACATTTCAACAAAAGTTCAAAATAACACCATTAAGGCCTAGGGCCATCGCCAAAGAGAAGAGTTTGACCTCAATTGAATCAAGGACGGGTTAGCATTTTGATGAAATTTCGAAATAGCTCCCTTAAGGACAAGGGCCATTGCCAAAGATAAGATTTCGACCTCACTCGAAAAATGACGGGTTAACATTTCGATGAAATTTATAAATAACACCCTTAATGCTAAGGGTCGTCGCCAAAGAGAAGTGTTCAACCTCGCTCGAACAACGACGGGTTAGCATTTCGACGAAAGTTCGAAATAACACTCTTAAGGCCAAGGGCCATCGCCAAAAAGAAGAGTTCCACCTCGATCAAACAATGATGGGTAAATATTACGATGAAAGTTTGAAATAACATCCTTAAGGCCAAGGTCAATCCCAAAGAGAAGAGTTCGACCTCATCGAATCACTGACGGGTTAACGTTTCGATGAAAGTTAAAAATAACATCCTTAAGGCCAAGGGCCATCGCCAACGAGAAGAGTTCGACCTCGATTGAATAAAGGATGGTTAAAATTTCGACGAATATTCGAAATAACACCTTAAGGCCAAGGGTCATCGCCAAAGAGAAGAGTTCGACCTCGCTCGAACAACGATAGGTTAACATTTTGACGAAAGTTCATCTTCTCCAAAGAGAAGAGCTCGAACTCACTCGAACAACTACGGTTTAACATTTCGATGAAAGTTTGAAATAACACCCTTAAGGCCAAGGGCCATCGCCAAAGAGAAGAGCTCGACCTCGATCGAACAACGACATGTCAATACTTCAACAAAAGTTCGAAATAACACCCTTAAGGCAAAAGGGCCATCGCCAAAATGAACAGTTCGAACTCGATCAAATCAAGGACATGTTAACATTTCGACAAAAGTTTGAAACAACACCCTTAAGGCCAAGGGCCATGACCAAAGAGAAGAGTTTAACCTCGCTCGAACAATGACGGGTTAACATTTCGACAAAAGTTTGAAATAACAACCTTAAGGCCAAGGGACATCTCAAAGGAGAAGAGTGTGACCTCGATCGAACAATGATGGGTTAACAAGTTGATAAAATTTGAAATTACACCCTTAAGGCCAAGGGCCATCGCCAAAGGGGAAGAGTTCGACTTCGCTTGAACAATGAGGGGTTAACATTTCGACAAAAGTTTGAAATAACACTCTTAAGGCCAAGTTCCATCGCCATAGAGAAGAGTTCGACCTCATTCGAACAACGACGGGTTAACATTTCGGCGAAAGTCAGAAATAACAAACTTAAGGCCAAGGTCCATCGCCTAAGAGAAGAGCTTGACCTCGATCGAACAATGATAGGTTAACATTTCGATGAAAATTTGAAATAACAACCTCAAGACCAAGGGCCATCGCCAAAGAGAAGAGTTTGACCTCACTCGAACAACGACAGGTTAACATTTCGACAAAAGTTTGAAATAACACCCTTAAGGAAAAGGGCCATCGCCAAAGAGAAGAGTTCAACCTCGATCGAATCAAGTATGGTTAAAATTTTGACGAACATTCTAAATAACACACTTAAGTCCAAGGACCATCGCTGAAGAGAAGAATTCGACCTCGGTCGAACAATGACAAGATAACATTTTGATAAAAGTTTGAAATAACTCCCTTAAGGCCAAGGGTCGTTTCCAAAGAAAAGATCGCGACCTCGCTCGTACAACGATGGGTTAACATTTCGATGGAAGTTTGAAATAACACCCTTAAGGCCAAAGGCCATTGCCAAAGAGAAGAGTTCGACCTCGATCGAACAATGACGGTTAACATTTTGACAAAAGTTTGAAATAACACCCTTAAGGCCAAGGGCCATTGCCAAAGAGAAGAGTTCGACCTCGCTCGAATAACGGTGAGTTAACATTTCGATAAAAGTTTGAAATAAGACCCTTATGGCCAACGACCATCGCAAAGGAGAAGAGTCTGACCTCGATCGAACAACGACGGGTTAACATGTCGACAAAAGTTTAAATCACACCCTTACGTCCAAGGGACATCGCCAAAGGTCAAGAGTTCGACCTCGCGTGAACAACGACGAGTTAATATTTCTACAAAAGTTTGAATAACACTCTTAAGCCAAGGGCCATCTCTAAAGAGAAGAGTTTGACCTCACTCGAACAATGATGGGTTAACATTTGGACGAAATTCAAAAATAACAACTTTAAGGCTAAGGGCCATCGCCAAAGAGAAGAGTTCGACCTCGATCGAACAGCGACAGGTTGACATTTTGATGAAAGTTCGAAATAACACGCCTAAGACAATGGGCCATCGCAAAAGAGAAGAGTTTGACCACGGTCAAACAATGACGGGTTAACATTTTGACAAAAGTTTAAAATAACACCCTTAAGGCCAAGGTCCATTGCAAAGGAGAAAAGTTCGACCTCGCTCAAACAATTAAAACTTTGAAAAAAGTTTGAAATAATACCCTTAAGGCCAAAGGCCATCACCAAAGAGCTGAGTTCAACCTCGCTCGAACAACGATGGGTTAACATTTATACGAAAGTTCGAAATAACACCCTTAAGGCCAATGGCCATCGCAAAGGAGAAGTGTTCGACCTCGCTCGAACAACAACGGGTTAACATTTAGACAAAAGTTTGAAATAACACCTTTAAGGCCAAGGACCATCAGAAAGGAGAAGAGTCTGACCTCGATCGAATAACGATGGGTTAACATTTCGAGGAAAGTTTGAAATAACACCCTTAAGGCCAAGGGCCATCGCCAAAGAGAAGAGTTCAACCTTACTCGAACAATGACGGGTTAACATTTCGACAAAAGTTCAAAATAACACCCTTAAGGCCAAGGTCCATCGCCCAAGAGAGGAATTCGACCTCGCTCGAACAATGATGGGTTAGCATTTCGATGAAAGTTAGAAATAACATCCTTAAGGCTAAGGGCCATCGCCAAAGAAATAAATTCGACCTCGAGCAAACAATGACGGGTCAACATTTCCATGGAATTTCTAAATAATACCCTTAAGGCCAAAGGCGATCACCAAAGAAAATAGTTTGACCTCGCTTGAACTACGACGGGTAAACATTCTAACAAAAGTTTGAAATATCACCCTTAAGTCCAAGGGCCATCGCAAAGGAGAAAAGTTTGACCTCGCTCGAATAACGACGAGGTAACATATCGATGGATGTTCGAAATAACCCCCTTAAGGCCAAGGGCCATCGTCTAAGGGGAAGAGTTTGATCTCTCGAACAACGACGGGTTAACATTTTGACAAAAGTTTAAAATAACTTTCTTAAGGACAAGGGCCATCGCCAATGATAAAAGTTTGACCTCGATCGACTCATAATGGGTTAACATTCCGATGACAGTTCAAAATAACACCCCCATGGCCGATGGCCATCACCAAAGTGATGAGTTCGACCTCGCTCGAATAACAACGGGTTAACATTTCAATGAAAGTTTGAAATAACACCCTTAAGGCCAATGGCCATCACAAAAGAGAAGAGTTCGACCTTGCTCGAATAACGACGGGTTTACATTTTGACAAAAGTTTGAATAACACCATTAAGACCAAAGGACACCCCAAAGGAGAATAGTCCGACCTCGATGGAACAATGACAGATTAACATTTCGACAAAAGTTTGAAATAGCACCCTTAAGGACAATGGCCATCATAAAAGGGGAAGAGTTCGACCTCTCTTGAACAGTGAAGCATTAACATTTCGACAAAAATTTGAAATAACACTCTTAAGGCTAAGGGCAATCGCAAACGATAAAAGTTCGAACTCGATCGAATCATAATGGGTTAACATTTTAATAACAGTTCGAAATAATAGCCCCACGACCAATGGGCATCGCTAGAAAGAAAAGCAATTTTCACCTGAAACAACGATAGTTTTGTCCCACCTGGACGACCCAAGGCATTGTCGCGCCCCTTTTCCCGCGAAATCGGTTTTATGACATTAGAGAGGACAACTCATTCCTTTTGGAAATTGGGTTTTGATTTGAAGAGTTTCCACCTAATGATTAGGGTGCATTAGGACACCAAGAAGCTTTGATTTGAGTAACCAGAGATTGGGTAAAGACTTGAAATTATTCTAAGGGGAAGGTGTTAGGCACCCCTCAGAATCTACTAGTGTGGTTCCCGGCTAGACTATTATTGTGAGTTTAGGGTACAATTAACAGGTAGACAAATAAGGCTCAAATTAGAAGGGATTTCATATAATGGTTGAAAATTATACAGAGTTTGGAAGAACTAAAAGAAAGATAATTTTTCTTAAAAGAAGAAATTGAAATTCTAAAAGAAACAAAGAAACAAGGGAAAGAGGTCCTAAGTTTATTAACAATATGGATCACCCCATATAATTCTCAGTAATCACTCCTCAATGAGGGGCTACACGTGACGTTATCGCGTGGTCATCATATCCATATCTACCCTTCCCCCCCGTCAAGGTATTAAAGCACGAAATGGTATCGATTACTTATTGCATGCTATTATCCATTCCAATCCTATCAGTCCCGGAGGCACTTAGAACTACTAATCCTAAAGGGGAGGGATATTGGGCTTATTTGAGGTTTAAAAGGTAAAAATCTAAGGCGACATACAAAAACACATATTGCACATTCAGGGGAAGCATATAAACAAACAGAGGCTCAATTATACCTCCTTGGACAGAAAAGCACATAATTAGCATGACTTTCACAGGCTGTTTAAGGTCTGATTAAATACCAAACACGAGAGAGCTTAAAGGTTGATGCAGACTGATTTATTACATAATTCAGATAGGAAGCTCGAATTAGGCCTGCCTGCTGGTTGTAATAATTAACAGAAACAGATTCAGTTCATAATTTTTTTAACCTAAGGCTTGCCTAAATGTTGGACAAGGATCCTATAGGAATGGTATCTACTGGATTCAGAAAACAATGAAATAGTAGGGCTTGAAGTAAATTGTTTGAATGCATACTTGTTAAATGTGATGACCCGACCCGTCGTCTCATGAGTTACCGCTCTGTTTCCCCCATTTCATACTTCTTCATGTTTCATTATCAGTATTCGGCGTGTTATAGTTGATTCAGATTGGTTTTGGTAGAAATGAGGCACTTAGTCTCTTTGAGGAAGGCTTGGTTTGGAAAAGTCAACCAGAGTTTGACTTATGAGTTATAGGGCTCGGATTTGATTTTCGGTGATTCGGTTAGCTTTGGGAGGTGATTTGTGACTTAGGAGCGTGATCGGAAGTGATTTTGGAGGCTCGATGTAGGATTAGGCTTGAACTGGCGAAGTTAATATTTTGGCGAATTCCGATTGATGGGTAAGATTTTGATTTGATGGTCGGAATAGAATTCCGAGAGTTACAGTAGCTTTGTTGGGTGATTTTGGATGTGTGTGAAACATTTTAGGTCATTCGGAGGTGTTTTTGTCGGGTTTTTGATCAAATGCGTATTTCAGAAGTTTTGAAGAAACTTAAGCTTGAATCCGATGTGATTTAATGGTTTTAGCATTGTTTGATGTGTTTTGAAGATTGGAACAAGTTTGAATAATGTTTTAGGATGTGTTGTTGCTTTTGGTTGAGGTCCCGGGGGCCTCGGGGTGATTTCGGGTGGTCAATCGGACCATTGTTGGACTTTAAAAGTAGCAGATTTTCAGCTGTTGGTGTTGCAGAGATTTGCTCTTCGCGTTCGCGTGGGTGATGTCGCGAACGCGTAGAGGAAATGTGAGGGCTTGGAAAGTTGGTCTTCGCATTTGCGTGGGAGTGGGCCGCGTTCACGTAGTTGTGAAAAGCGAAGCATCGTGATCGCGATGGTGTTCCCGCAATCGCGTAGAAGGAAATTAAGGCCTTGTGAAATTTGTTCATCGTGTTCGCATCAAAGGGCATGCGTTCGCGTAGTTAGAGCTTCTGAAAGTTTGCGTTCGCGTGCTGGGAGCCGCATTCACGAAGAGTTAAATTTTGGTCAACATTTTCTGGTCATCGCGAACGCGGGGGTGTTGACCGCGTTCGCGTAGGGTAAATTGCATTTGGGCAGAAGGGTTTTTATATTACTTCATCCACGAAGCTTGTTCCATTTTTCTCCATTGTTGAGAACCTTGAGAGCTTTTTGGTAGAAATTGAAGAGGGTTTCGACGTGAATTGATTTGAGGTGAGTCCAATGGCCTAGAAACATCATTTTATTGAAGAATCAACCTGTAAATTCATGGAAATTTGGGTAAAATTGGAAAAACTAGGGCTTGACTTTGAAATTAAAATTTAGAATTTGAGGGGGCATTTGAGCTCCGATTTTGATAAATTTGATATGTATGGACTCGTGGCGAGACGAGGAATTCGGTGATGTGAATTTTGTAATTTTTCAAGAAGTGGGCCAGGGCTCGGGTTTTGCTAATTTCGAGATTTCTGCTATATTTCAATTGTTTTCGATTGGTATTGTTCTCTTGGCATATTGTGATGTATTCAATCTGATTTTGGTTAGATTCGACGCGCTTGTGGCCAATTTGAGGGGCAAAGGCGTCGCGAGCTAGAGATTTCACTGGTTCGAGGTGAGTAATGATTGTAAATGATGGTCTGAGGGTTTGAAACCCCGGATTTGCACATCACAGTGCTGTATTAAAGTGACTTGCACGCCAGATAGCGAGCGTGGGGTAGAGCACCGTTGGGAATTTGTGACTTGGTCCATCCCGATTGATGAAATTACTACGTATTTGACCGAAACTACTTGTTATCATCATAATTTGGGTTGATTGCCATGTTTGGGCTGATTGCCATGTTTGGGCTTCGTGCCAACTATGTGAATCCTTTAGGGATTGATATCACTATTTTCGTATTACTTTGCATATTATTTGATCTCGGTCCAAGGTTTTAATACTGTTTTGCAAATTCAGTCATTTTTCTAAGATTTGAAAACTTAAACAATATTGTATTGACGTTTTGAGCTGAGAACTATCATGTTGTATTGCCCAAGTGGCTTATGTGCACATCATAGGAATCCGGTGATGTGAATTTTGTAATTTTTCGAGAAGTGGGCCCAGGGCTCGGGTTTTGCCAGTTTCGAAATTTTTGTTATATTTCAATTGTCTTCGATTGGGTATTGTTCCCTTGGCATATTATGATGTATTCACTCTGATTTTGGTTAGATTTGACGCGTTTGGAGGCTGATTTGAGGGGCAAAGGCGTCGCAAGCTAGAGATTTTACCGGTTCGAGGTGAGTAATGATTGTAAATGATGGTCTGAGGGTTTGAAACCTCGGATTTGCACATCATAGTGCTGTATTGAGGTGACTTACACGCCGGATAGCGAGTGTGAGGTAGAGCACCGTTGGAGATTTGTGACTTGGTCCGTCCCGATTGATGCAATTACTACGTATCTGACTGAAACTACTTGTTATCATCATAATTTGGGCTGATTGCCATGTTTGGGCTTCGTGCCAACTATGTGAATCCTTCAGGGATTGATATCACCGTTTTCATATTACTTTGAATATTATTTAATCTGGGTCCAAGGTTTAAATACTGTTTTGCAAACTCAGCCATTTTTCTAAGATTTGAAAACTTAAACAATATTTTATTGACGTTTTGAGCTGAGAACTATCATGTTGTATTGCCCAAGTGGCTTATGTGCATTTCTTGACTGAGCATGGATCGGGCTACGCACCGCAGCAGTGTTACATGTGCATTTCTAGACTTTGGATGGCTCGGGTTGCACACCGCAGTAGTGTTATATCGATTTTGAGGCTGAGGTCCTAGTTGATGCCACGAGATGACTTGATATTGCGCTTGGGCTGTAGGAGCCCCTCCGGAGTCTATACACACCCCCAGTGAGCGCCGTCGATGTTAAATAGATCGGGCTACATGCCGAAGCGGGTACCGGAGCGTACCGTCATATGCATTGCATTGCATTCATGCATTTGTTACCATTTGTATTATTTGTCATGACATTCCAGCACTCGCATTTCATTGGCTTCTATGTTACTTCTTGAACTGCTTACCTAATACCCTGGTGCTATTTGTTAATGGAGTGTTGTGCCCGAGGGGCTAACTTTGGTGCTCACTTGCACTATCTGTTTCGCATTCATTTGCTTAACTATTGGAAAAAAATATTTTTAAAGGAGGATTTAAACTGAGTCCAGATATTTCTAAAGATTTCACGATTTCACTATTTTTCTCAAAGGGTTACACTGTTCTATATAGCATGATGGCTTGCTTTACATGATTTCTTGTTGCTCAGTTATCATTTACCTTTATTACTCAATGAGTTGGAGTACTCACTTTACTCCCTGCACCTCGCGTGCAGATGCAGGTATTGATTTACCCAGTAGCGGGTTTGAGCTGATTGAGGATTTGCTATCGTAGCTGAGCAAGGTGACCGCCAGCGTTCGCACCACCGGATTTCTTCCTTTTTGATTCCAGATTTTATTCTATGTATTACAGGCTTTGTAGTTGTATCAAAAATCCTTATAAATGCTTGTGACTTGTGACACCCCAATTTCGGGCTGAGTCGAGATGGGTTTCCCTATTTTATTATGTTTATTCCGCAATATGATTTCATTATCTATGATTCAGACTTATTCATGCTCAGTAACTGTTAAAAGAGGCGTTGTTGTTCTGTTGGTTGGCCTTGTATTCACGAGAAGCGCCATCACGACCGAGTTTGGGGAATTGGGTCGTGACATTAAACTTGCTAAGTGAGGGAATTAGTTTATTAAAAGAGAGGCCAGTTTTAAACGAATTGATTATAAGTTCTGCAACTGACAATATCTATTATTACTGGTTTTATATCTAACACTGAGTGATGTGAATTAGATTCAATTAGAAATTCCTATAGGCATGCTTTCTATGCGTTGCTGATTTTAAACTTTATCGACATGGTATAAAATGCAGAAGCCTTATAGACATAGTATCTAAATGCATAAGACTGGTTTTAAACCTATAAACATGGTATCTAGCTTGCAGAATTTATTTAAGACCTATGAGCATGGTATCTAGATGTAATTGAACATGCAGAATAGAACAATCCTATACGCATAATTTCTATATGAAGTTGAATATGCAGAATTCAGAATGGACCTGTAGGCATAATTTCTATATGCATTTTTGAATATGCAAATTAAGAACACCTATAGACATAGTTTCTATATGAAAATTGGATATGCAGGAATGTAGTAGTCTTATAGTCATGATTCCTATATGCAAGTTAAAGATGTAGGATTCAGAATGACCTATAGGCATGATTTCTATATGCATTTGAATATGCATAATTCAACATACCTATAGATATGATATCTATCCTTTGCATTCATAATTACCTACCCTTTTTCACAAACCATCCCCAAGTGTCTATTACAACTTATTACAAGCTACAATAATAAAAATTACATAAAAAGTGAAAAAAAGGCAACCAAAAAAGAGCCTGATTCAGACTTCCTGTCTGAAATGTGAGATAAACCAACTCGAAGACTACTGATCCAAAGCCTTTCTCCAATCTGAGTGTGTCAAAGTTCCCTAAGAGCCTCAATGGGACTATGGGCAATGCTTACACCTAAATTATATTATCAGAATGGGGACAAGTGCAGTGTGGAAGGGACCTCATGTAGTGTGGAAGGGACCTCAAGTGTCCATGTTCAGAGGGAGCTCAATGGGTCCCAAGGCAAGGCTCACAAGAGGGGGGCAGAACTTAAAGACTAAGAGAGAGTGCAAGTGCTGAAACAAATCTTGAAGAACTAGGGAAGTAAAGGATAAGGGAAACGGGGTGCTGGGAAATAGTTACAGAATTAACAAATTCACACAAAAGGGATTCAGGGGTTGGGACTGGCTGCAGATAGACCTTGTGCTTGGGCATTAAATGATTCTGGGCATGCGCAACAATAGGGAATGATGTTATGCTTCTAAAACAACTAGAATATACGACATACAGGTTATGATCCCAGGGGATCAAGTTTGAGTCATGGATAGCAATACTTTAATGTTGTCATGCCTCAAACAACCATCTGTGTCAAACATACTTAGGATACACAATAGAGGCAGAACAAGCAGAAGGAAAATGTTAAACAAGTACTGAACTAAGCAGATAAGTAGGCATCCAGAAGGAAAAAGGTGTTACATAAACACATAGTTGTGATGTTGAATCTTAATTAGAACATACCAGTTCAAAGAAAGAAAATAGAGAAAGAAGCAGGCAGCAATAGTTGCAAATGGGCCACAAGTAATAAGAGAGAATACTTTTAAGTATGAGTATAAGTTCAGAAAAACTATGAGTGTTCTTGTCCTTTTTGTCAATGAAAGAGTGAGGTATTTATAGTGTGAAAACAGGCAGAAAATAAGGTAAGGATTATAGTTCAGAATTAATTAGGGAAATATGTGTCAATTCGGATCAGATCAGTATCAAAGACTTCCTTTAATTAAGGAATCAAATCAAACGGTAGCATGAAAGTGCCAAATAAGAAAAGAAATCACATAGGGCTGAATATGACCAATAAGGAAATATTTATAGCATAGTACGAGTACACAGTAGGTAATAGAGGCTAGGTTCATCAGACTTTAATCAAGGAAAGGTCTGTAAGAATACCACTCCAATGTAATCAAGGTAAGGGGACCAAATCAACTTAAGTAGAAAAGGTAGGGGTCGAAAGTTCAAAGGAAAATATTCCAACAAGTCCAAGAAACAAGGGAAATCAATACAATAAGGAAAGAATCAATTACAAGAGTGCAATCAGAATTACAGAGAATTTTGAAATCAGTCCACAATTAGGGGTTATTTTGAGAGGTAAATTTAATGTATAAAGAGTGCATAAACGTTAAGCATGCGAGGCTGAATTTAAGACAAAGAAAAGTGTCATGCAATTACAAAATCAGTAAGTAGTAGACTATAGGAACATGGTAGTCACATGGCAACTCAGCAATGGAGAAGAGAGAGATTATCAAATAGCATACAAAGGGTCCAGTAGAAAGACCTTAGAATCATGTAGTAGGGAATCAGAATCATACAAAGAAACAAGGTGGAAACAAAGATTTCGGAACTTAGTCGAGCAGTAGATGAAATAACTTTAGAAAATCAAATAGGTCCAAAGAAGTTAGGGTTTTGAAATCAAACTAGTTCAAAGATGAAGAACAAGCAAATCGGATAGTGAATAGTCTCAATACTCGAATGAAACCCCCAAATTTTAGGGTTTTGCTCTCAATCGAGTGTAAAGATGAAAGGACAAGTAATCAAGGAAAAAATATTGACGAAATAACTTCAAAAATCTCAGAAAGAAACTGATACTTTTAACATGCATCTTTCAATAGAAGAAACACATAAGAATCAAAGTAGAAGAAACAACATAAGAAATACAGTAACATAATAGAAGAACACATAAAGAAACATAATAGAAGAAATGCAGTAGAAGGAATAACATAAGAAATATAATATAAGAAACACATAAGAAATAGTAGAACATGCTAAAGATCTGAGAAACTTTAAAGGATAACTTAACGAAACTCTAAATCGGAAAAAGATGAAGGCTCAGAAGGTATAGTTTTGAAAGAACTTTGAGAAAATGTTTAAAACCTCAGAGAAAACACAGATATACAATGGATCTAAAAAGAATCGAAAAAACCTCGAAGGGTTTGGATTTCAGAAGAACCCAGGTAGTGAGAAAGGCTTGGAAAAGTCACTGATCTGAGCCTGAGAAGTCAAGATCAGGCTCGAATGACCATTGATGGCCGGAGCAAGGTCGGAGACGGCCATAGAACTCAAATCAAACACGGTCTGGCCCAAGCTTCTTCGTGGTCAGGCCTTGAAACTTCAATAACTAGGTGTGTAGGAGCTATAGAAGGTTGGTATAGGACTTCCATGGCCTTGGAAGCCATGGATTCCAGTGGTTTTGGGCAGAAGTTAAAGGAGGCGGCTAGGGTTTCTGAGACAGATTGAGAGAATGGGGGATTCAAAGGCGGCTGGGGATGCAAAATGGCTACGATTTGGGGGGTATTAGGTAATTAAAAATGGAAAGACCAAAAGGTGGTCGCTGATAATTTTGATCAACGGCCTGGATTGAACGGGGAATCCGGGCGGGTTATGTAGAAGGGTCGTGGGTTGAGTAGATTAGGTGGTTGGGTTGGGTAATTGGATTTGAAATTGGGTTTAATTGGGGTGTCTAAATCTGGCTAAAGTTGAAATGCAGGTGGGATAACAGTTAAATAGCCATTTTCCTTTATTTTTCTTAGGTAATTCAAATATTATTAATTCAAGGCAGCAAATTACAAAGATATATGGCTAACTCAACCAGAATGAGTCACTACTATGTACCCCTTCTATACCCCATGCCACTATTGCCTAGTTTACATGGTAGCACTTCTATTGCCCTCCTCCTATATAAAATTGTATTGTAGGACATCTTTGAGTTTACCTACAGCTCTAATATTACAAATGTAGATAATTTCTCTCACATTGCTTTGTCTATCCCTATACACCTTCTCAAAAACTTTATGTTTTATTTCCACCCATATTCTATATAATGTTTCTGCTAGAACCATTCTCAGCAGTTGTCCTTCAACTATTTTCTTCTTTGCTTTCCCCATAAACCAGCATAGTAACTAACTCAATGTATTAGCTGGTACTGGAATTTGCAGCCATTTGAATATGTCACTCCATACTTCCATGATGGTAGTACAATTATAGAACAGATGATGATGGTGCTCTGGTTGACATTTGCAGAATACAAATGTAGTATCCATATTAATGTTCCATTTGCTCAGCCTGTCTGCCGTTAGCATCCTTTCCTGAATGATTAGCCACATAGAAAATATTGCTTTGGGTCTAGCTAAGTTGCTAAACATAACTGCTTTCCGCTCCACCTTGTCTAATGTTCCTAGTTGTTGCAAATATAACTGTTTGATGACACTACCTTTGCTTCCTTGTTTTCGAATGTGAAGACTTGTTCCTTTTATAGTCGGGATTTTTTGTACCATCCAGCTAGCTTGTTTAGCCTCCTTGATGCTCCATATAGGCTGCCCCGTTATATAGTACATATGTACCCATTTAATCCACAGTCCGTCATTTTTTGAAACTAGGTCCCATTGTAGTTTGAGAATGGCTGATTTATTCCATTGCTTCAGGTTTATGATATTTAATCCACCTGCACTCTTTGGTCTGCAAACTTTTTCCCAAGAAATCAATGCTCGTTTGGTTATTTCATTTGTCTCTGACCATATAAAACTCCTGCAATAAGCTTCAATAGTTATGATCACCTTGGTTGGAATCAGGAACATTTGATACCAATAGGATTGAATTCCAAAAAGTACTGCTCTTATAAGTTGGATTCTTCCAGCATATGACAATTTCTCTGCAGTCCAGGAAGAAATTCTTGCTACAATTTTCTCAATAAAGGGTTTCCATTGAATTACCTTCATTTTCCTAGTAGTTAGAGGGACTCCTAGGTATTTGAAGGGTAATTCACCTTTTATATAGCCCAATTGCTGAAGAATGGCTTCCTGTTCTGTGCCTGTCACCTCACCAAAGTACACTGAACTTTTACTTAGGTTAGCTTGAAGGCCTGAGGCTGCAGAAAAAACATCAAAGCACTGTTTTAGCATTGCCACAAAATGCTTATCCCCCTTAGCAAATAGTAACAGGTCATCAGCAAAACTCGAGTGAGTAATGCCTGGCTTCTTGCATTTTGGGTGGAAGTTGAATTGCTTCTTGTCCTTTAGCTCTGTCAGTAGCCTACTTAGGTATTCCATGGCTATAGCAAATAGGAAGGATGACATTGGATCACCTTGTCTGAGTCTTTTTGCAGCATGAAAGGCTCGGCCAACTCTCCATTGATCAAAATAGAGTAACTTACACTTTGGATACAAGCTGCTACCCATTGTGTAAATCTGTGAGGGAATCCTAATCCTTCCATAACCTATAAGACATAACTCCATTCCACACTATCATAGGCTTTTTGCAGGTCCACTTTAATCATCCATTTAGGAGATATATGATTTCTTGAGTAGGATCTAATAAGCTCATGGGCTAACATAGTATTATCTACTCTTTTCTTTCTAGGTATAAAGCCAGTTTGTGCCTCATCAATTAGATAGTTCATAACTTTCTGCAGCCTTGATGCTAATAGCTTAGCAATGATCTTATACAATACTAAGCAGCATGATATAGGTCTATAATCTTTTATAGTAGCAGGGTTAGAGATTTTGGGTAATAGAGTGACAATTGTGCAATTAATGACCCTGGGCATTTTTCATGTTTCAAAGAACTCCATGACTGCTTCATAAACATCCACCTTCATTATGTCCCAAGATTTCTTAAAAAGTATTGCATTGTACCCATCAATCCCAGGAGCTTTATCATTCCCAATAGCCTGCATACAGTCATCAATTTCCTGTCTATTTATGGCTTTGATCAATTCCAGAGATTGTTGTTGAGTTAGTTGAGGTCCCTTCTTCATTGTTTGCATATTTACAGTAGGTAGCTGATTAACAGCATTTGCCATAAGTGATTTGTAAAATTCCACAATCTCTCTCTTAATACTCTTTGGTTCTATCAGTATAGTACCATTCAAAGTTGTTAAGGTTGTAATGTTTTTCCTGCATGCTCTTTCTTTCATCACTACAAAGAAGTACTTGTTGTTTTATCTCCTGTTCTGATCCATTGGGCTCTTGATTTTTGCTGGAATATCTTTTCTTCAATGATTGACCACTTTTCTAATTTGTCTCTAGCTGCCTTCTCCATCATCCTTAGTTGGTCTGTGTAGCCTTTCTTCATCTCTTGTTGACATTCAATTATCTCCCTTCTTGCTTGTTCAATTTTTACTGATGCATCCCTGAAATATTTTTTGTTTAGATTCTTGAAATCTACTTTCATTTCTTTCATTCTATTCCAGATGGTTACTAACTTGCAATGATGTTGTCTCCCTTGCCACCCTTTAGTAACTATGCTTTTGAATGTCTCATGATCAGCCCAAACATTCAAGAACCTAAATGGGATTTTCACAGTATTCCTTCTTTCAAATCTCAGAGACAAAGGAGAATGATCTGAGATGAATAGATCTCCAACATCCACTATTAGATGCCCAACTTCATCATCCATTAACCATTTCCTAAGGCTCTATCAATTTTTCTTATTACTCTATCCACTCCCATGTGACCATTTGACCATGTAAAGTAATCTCCCCTCCAAGGGATATCAGTAGTCATGGTATCTGAACAGATTCTACAAATTCCTGGATATTAGCCATTGTTACATCCTGCCTTGATATTCTATCTTGAGTAGTCTTGATTGCATTAAAATCTCCCCATTTGAGCCATGTTTGATTTATAGATTGAGCAAGTATCTTAAGCTTTTGCTACATTCCTTTCCTCATGTCTGCACTGTTATATCTATATGTCACAGTCATAGCACAACATACATTAGTGCTAGTAACATTACAATGGATAAACTGAGCATCCTTTACAACTACATCCACCTGCCAAATGTTTTTGTCAAACATAATCCATATTCTACCATTAACTGCATGGTCATAGTTGTGCACAAGTTCCCAGTTATTCGCTATCTTAGGGGCAATTATAGAATCTTTATGATGTTTAACTCTAGTCTCCACAAATCCAGCTAGTGTTATATGTATGATGTATTTATCTAACTCCTTCTATTTATGTCTTTGGTTTGCGCCCCCCCCCCCCCCCCCCCCC
>MU737409.1:77540-95309 GCA_026770625.1 Nicotiana glauca | reverse complement strand
CACAGAATAACATAACTTCCCAAAGACCTGGGGTCACGAGTCAAGAGCCTCTAACAATACAGAGTAATAAAAATCTATACTACAAATGATCAAGACTGCAGAAAATAATAAAGAGATAGGGAAGGAGTCGGGTCCTGCGGACGCAAGGCAGCTACCTCGAAGATCTCAAAAGAAACTCTGGATCAGCACAAAGCTCAGCTAAGCTTCCAATTACCTGAATCTGCACACATGGTGCAGGGAGTTGAGTGAGTACTTCCAACTCAGCGGTAATAATAGTAAATAATGCTGAGGAAAAGATAACCACTCAAAGCACTATCTCATGCTATAAAATACAGAATCAACTTTTAAACGGCAGTACACTTTCAAGGTATTCCTTTTTATCACATATGAGTAGATTTTTTTAAATCTCTTTTTGACATCTCTTCTTTCATTATTAACAGTTCAATACCTGGTACAACATTAAACAGTGCAAGTCTGCACTCAAGTCAGCCTCATGGGCTCAGCACTCCTTAATAATTTCCATCAGTGTATCTGGTCAACAAGGCAAATAATACATGTATGCCAATAATGTATGAGTGCTAAATGTCATGCCACGTAGTACAAACAGAAACCAATGCATGAATGCAATGGAATGCACATGACCGCTACGGCGCGTAGCCCGATCCATTTGGGCGCCCGGCGCTCACTGTGGGGGTTCAGACTCCGGAGGGGCTCCTACAGCCCAAGCGCAATATAAATATCACTCCCGCTGCGGCGTGCAGGCCGATCCATGCATATGCATAGTCATGAATGCACATAAGCCTCTTGGGCATTAATCACATAGAAATTCTCAACTAAAATACCAGTTAAAAATCAGTTAAGTTTTCAAATCTTAGAAAGATGGTTGAGTTCGTAACATACCATTTTAAAACCTTAGACTGAGATGAAAATAAACACAGTATTGCCAAGGTAGTGATGCCAATCCCTGAAGGATTCAAATATTCGGCACGAAGCCCAAAACATGAAAATCAATCCAGTTCATGATAATTAATATCTTTATTAGTGTGTCAATTCGATTTCAAGCAATTAGGTAGTGTTTTTATTAAGCGGGACGGACCAAGTCAAAATCCCCAATGGTACTCTACCCCACGCCCGTTATCTGGCGTGCAAGTCACCTCAATACAGCACTATGATGTGCAAGTCCGGGGTTTACAAACCCTCAGGACATCATTTACATGTATTGCCCACCTCGAACCGGCGAGAATTCTAGCCCGCGACGCCTTTGCCCCTCAAACTGGCCTCCACGCACGTCCAATCTATCCAAAATCATAAGTAATACATCATAATATGCTAATGGGACATAACCCAATCGAAAGAACTCGAAAAATACTAAAAAACACGAAATTGGCAAAACCCGAGCCCCGGGCCCACGTCTCGAAAAATTCCAAAATTTACATTCCCGGACTCCTCGTCTCGCCACGAGTCCGTACATACCAAGAACTCCCAATTCGGACCACAAATGGCCCTTCAAATCCTAAATTTAAGATTTTTGCTCCAAGCCCTAATTTCTTGATTTTTAGCCATAAATTCATGAATTCCATGGATGATTCTTGTATAAAAACATGTAATTAACTCATAAAACTTACCTCCAACGATTCCCAGTCGAAACCCCTTCAATCCTCTCCAAATCGCCCAAAATCGCCTCTTTCCCGAAGTGTAAAATGTTTTCTAACTTATGAAATTCGCTAACACTGACTCCCTTAAACCTTCTGTGCTTTTCGCTTCTGCGGGACCGCTTCTGCGGGACCGCTTCTGCGGTTTCACTTAACCCACACGACCGCTTTTGCAGTCTTAAATCGCTTTTGTGGAAGCCGCTTCTGCGGTTACCTTGACCGCTTATGCGGTCTCAACTTAAGAACCCAAGACCGATTATGCGGTCAAACACCGCTTCTGCGGTGTCCGCTCCTGCGGAATTCTTCCGATTTTGCGGAAATTCCAACCCTTCCTCCGGACCGCTTTTGCGATCAATCCGCCGCATCTGCGGAACCGCTCCTGCGGTCCTTTTTCTGCAGATGCGGAAATACCAGAAGATTCAGATGACAGACCCGCTACAACTTCAAAAATTCCCGTTTAACCATCCGAAATCACCCCGAGGCCCGCGAGACCTCAACCAAAAGCACAGACATGATCTAATACATTATTCAAACTTGATCTAATCATAAAAACTCTATCGTTAACATCAAAATCCTCATTTATCATCAAATCAAAGTCTAAATTTTCTTAAAACTTCCGAATTGCACATTCGATCAGAAACCTAACCAAATGACGTCCGAATGACCTAAAAATTTGCAGACATATCCAAAATCACCTAACGAAGCTACTGCAACTCTCAAAATTCCATTCAGACCCTCGAATCAAAATCTCACCTATTAACCAGATTTCGCCAAAATTCCAACTTCGCCAAAATAGGCTATCTTCTTCACCGGACCTCCAAAATTACATCCGATTGCGCTCCTAAGCCTTAAATCATCTTCCGGAGCTAACCGAATCATCGGAATTCAATTCTAAGTCTTCTAACTCATAAGTCAACATCCGGTTGACTTTTCCAACTTAAGTCTTCTTAAAAGAGACTAAGTGTCTCATTTCTTATCAAAATTACTCCTATTAAATTCTAATGCACCCAATATCGATAATGAAACATAAAGCAACACAATATGGGGAAAACAGGGCGGTAATACCTGAGACGACAGGTCGGGTCGTCACACCACAAGTATGCACTCGTCACCTTACGTACAAGGGGACAAGGTCCGCAGTGAAAAGTAAACAAGTTAGAGTTTCTGAAGATGAGGAATGGTGTGGTGAAGAAGAAAATGAGTCTAATGGTGAACACGGCAAGCTTGCCAAGTTTGTCAAAAGGAAAATTTTGAGGGGAAGATTGCTTAAAGATTTGGTGGAACCAGGAATGGTTCGTTTGGTTGACACCTTAATTGCTTAGGGCTAGAAGGACATGGTCCTTCAGATGGATGGGAGATTGGCTAGAAATAAAATCATTGAATTCATGGCAAATGATGAAGCCAAAGATGGCAGAGTTACCAGTAAAGTTAAAGGAGTTCAAGTGACATTTGATGCTGAGAAGCTGGGTGAGATTCCAGACATCCCTGCTGAGGGATATGATGATTACACCAGATAGAGATGGACAAGTCTGGATTCCCTTCAATCTGCCCATACAATGACTAGGAATTTCTATGATCTTGAAGGAGTGAATAAGGCCAATTTGTGCACAAGAGTTAAATCAAGCCACATCACAAAGTCCTTTTTGAGTTTTTCAACAAGTGCCTACAGCCAAGGAAGTAGAGAAGGCATATTGCAAATTATATGGACTTAGTTCTGATGGAGTGCCTTAAAAGTGGAAGGCATATTAACTAGCATGCATTCATCATCAAGCTACTAGACAGGGTTATCAATGGCTCCAAGGCTCATGCTACGAACTATAACTTTATTCTGACTACGGTTCTGGATAGGTGCAATGTGCCTCTGAAGAAATGGTAAATGCCTCAAGCAAGGATTACTCTGCCATTAATACACTGCTTACTCGTGTGGCGACCGGGCCGGTCATCTTAAGAATTAACACCCCGATCCCTTATTAACTGCTTCCCTTTTGTTTATTTCTGCTATTTTGAATTGCCGGGATGTTCAGTTTCAAGTTTCAGAGAGTTTTGGGACACTTAGTCCCCAAATGAGAGATTAAGTGTTAGAAAGTTGATCGTAGTCAGAACAGCGTGAAGACAGCCTCAGAATGGAAATCTAATGGTTTTATTAGCTCTGTTGGGTGATTTTAGGCTTAAGAGCGTGTTCGGATTATGGTTTGGAGGTCTGTAGCTAATTTAGGCTTGAAATGTCGAAAGGTCAAATTTTGAATTTTCTGGTTCGGTAGTGAGATTTTTATCCGAGGGTCGGAATGGAATTTTGGAAGTTGGAGTAGCTCTATAGTGTTGAATATGATTTGTGTGCAACATTTCAGTTCATTCAGACGACGTTTGATAGACTTTTTGGTCAAAAGTGTATTTTTAGAGTTTTTTGGATTCTTAGGATTGAATCCAATGAAAAATAGGTGCTTGGATTTTGTTTTTAGCGTTTCGAAGGTTGGACCAAGTTTGAATGAAGTTATGGGATATGTTGGTATGTTTGGTTGAGGTCTCGGGGCCCTCAGGATGATTTCGGATGGTTGTCGGAAAGATTTTGGAGTTTTGAAGTTGCAGCTTCATCTGTTTTACTGTCATAACCGCGCCTGCGATTTGGGTTCCGCAGGAGTGGTACCACATCTGCGGAAGCGGAGTTGCATATGTGGAAGATGGATTTTAAGTGAGGAGTCGCAGATGTGACCAATGTTCCTTAAAAGCGGGACCGCAGAAGCAGTCTCAGGACCGCATATGCGGTAATAGCTGGGCAAAAATATGAAATTTCAAGGGTTTAGTTTCAAAAGTTGGAAATCCGATTCGGACCTCGGGAGAGGGAAATTTTGGGAGGAAATTGAAGAGGAGATTAGTGGGTAATAATTCTTTAACCCTTTCTAGTTATATTCCATCAATATATAGTTAATTTTATCATTTAAATTCGGATTGGAGATTAAAATTGGGGAAAAGTTGGAAGAAAGTTCTTAGACATAGAATTCAACTTTTAATTGGGAATTTTACCTTAGATTTGGATAATTTTGGTATGCATGAACTCGTGAGAGTATGAAGATTTTGAAAATATATATTTTACCCGATTTTGAGACGTGGGCCCGTGGGGCATTTGGTCATTTTACCTAATTTTTTGTATTAGCTTAGAATTTTTTTGTAGAATCAGTTGCTTGAAGTGTTATTTATATTATGAAATTGAATTGAATAGATTCAGGCCATTTGGAGTTCAGTATTCGTGGTAGAGCGCAGTTTCGGATTGATTATTGAGCCGGTTCGAGGTAAGTGGCTTGCCTAACCTTGTTTGGGGGACTTTCCACTTAGGATTTGGTATAATTGGTAATTGAGATACCTTGTACATGAGATGAAGAGTGCATGCTTGTGCTAATTGTTGGAAATCCGATTTTTCATTAAGTAATTTCTAGTATTTTTTCTTTCCTGTTTTTATTACTTGCACTATTAGACCCGTTGTTAGCTTAGAAAAGCATGTCTAAGTGATTTAGTTGCTGTATTTGTTCAAACTGATTTACCTGAACTTTGTGCAACATGCTAGGCTAGGCTACCTCTTTTCTTAATATGAAATTTGACATTTCTGAGTATTTTTCCTGCTGCTGCGGTGTATTTATATTGGGACTACGGATGTGGGATTCCGGTAGCACCCCCTTGTCTTTTTTACTTTTGAGACTACGGATGTGGGATTCCGGTAGATTGTCCTGTATAGTTGTATGGAACTACGGGAATATACCCGGTAGATTCCTCCAGTACTGAGTATTTATGTTTGGGACTACGGAACGGGATTCTAGTACAACCCCACGCATTATGAGCTAGATTACGTGACGGTATACCGGAACAATTATTGGATATGTATATTTGGGACTACATGATGGTATCCTGGAAGATCCCCGATTTTTATTAATGGTGTTGAGCTGTATTTCCTTTCGTCTTTACTTTGCCACTGTATAGTTGTTGTTGTCTTTTATATCATGTGTTACTTTTACTGTTGTACTTACTTATACTACTATGATACCAACTTGTAATGACACTAGTTTGCCATCCGTGAACCATCATAACGGCACCTTGTCTCTATGACTAGGTAAGCCTAAATAGCGAAAGAAAAACTAGGCAGCGGTTTCGGAGGATGAGCATCGGAGACTTGAGAGGTTCAAGAAGTATGATCCTCCTGTATTCAGTGGGTTAGCATCAGATGATGCCTTGGGATTTATGGAGGAGTGGTACTATATTCTTCGTACCATGGGTATATCAGGATCGAGCGGGGTTTCCTTCACTACTTTCAAAGTTCGAGGAGCCGCCTATGAGTGGTGGCGCACTGATGAGTTAGACAGTCCGGATGAGGATGCTTTGCTGACTTGGACCTAATTTCAGATCTATTCATAAGAGAGTTTTTTCCTCAGAGCCATAAAGATGCATGGCGCATCGAGATTGAGCATTTGTGCCAGGGTGCTATGATTGTCTTAGATTATATTGTCTGTTACACTAGTTTGGCTAGACATGCACCAGCCTTGGTTTCTACTATTCGCGAGAGGGTTCACCAGTTTATTGAGGGGCTCATTCCCAGCATCAGGTCTAGCATGACTCGTGAGTTGGAGATGGATATTCCTTATCAGCAGGTGGTGAGCATTGCTAGGAGGATTGAAGGTATGCATGCTAGGGGGGGAGAGGAGAGAGAGGCCAAGAGGTCTCGAGAGTCGGTCCATTATTCTGGTGCTTGTGCCCCAGCTGCAGGTCGTCATGGTAGGGGTTATGTGAGTCTCCCCATTCATTCAGCTATTCCAGCAACCGATAGTGCTCCAGCTCCTCCAAGGCCTCAGGAGCCTTATTATGCACCTCTGGTTTCCAACGCACCTCCTACGTGGGGTGCTTTTAGAGGTCAGTCCAGCAGACCTGGCCTGAGCCAGTCACAACCGCCACATCCTCCCAAAGCTTGTTTTGAGTGTGGTGAAACACGCCACATGGTGATGGATTACCCCAACATGGGAGGGGTGCACCTCCACAGACTTCACAGCCACAACGTGCCCCGCAGAGTTCTCAGGCTATGGTTCTAGCTCTAGTTTCTACCCTACCTACTCAACCAGTGAGAGATGGAGTTCGGGGAGGTATAGGTCTCCCTAGAGGGGGAGGCCAGGACCGATACTATGCCCTTCCTACATGTACTGAGGCTATTTCCTTTGATTCTATCATCACAGGTATTATACTAGTTTTTCACAAAGATGCATGGGTTCTATTCGATCCAGGCTCCACTTATTCTTATATGTCTTCTTATTTTTCTCCGCATTTGGGTATATCTCGGGGTTCTTTGAGTTCCCCTGTTTATGTTTCTACTCTAGTGGGA
The DNA here is from genome assembly GCA_026770625.1 of Nicotiana glauca. NCBI lineage: Eukaryota > Viridiplantae > Streptophyta > Magnoliopsida > Solanales > Solanaceae > Nicotiana > Nicotiana glauca. Next base: position 88,301 of record MU737409.1, on the reverse strand, counting down.
GATTCTCTTTTTGTGGACCGTGTTTATCGGTCGTGTTTGGTTGCTCTTAGTGGTTTTGAGACTAAAGCCAATTTATAATTGCTCAGTATTGTAGACTTTGATACTATCTTGGGCATGGAGTGGTTGCCACCCCATTATGTTATTCCTGATTGTCACACCAAGACCGTGATGCTAGCTATGCCAGGTGTGCCGTGTGTTGAGTGGAGGGGTGCTTTAGATCACACTCCCAGTAGAGTGATTTCTTTCCTTAAAGCTCAGTGTATGGTTGAGAAGGGGTGTGACGCGTATCTAGCCTATGTGAGAGATATCAGTATTGATACCCCTTTAGTTGATTCAGTTCCAGTAGTACAAGACTTTTCCGATGTGTTTCCAGCTGATCTTCCAGGCATGCCGCCTAATAGAGATATTGATTTTGGCATTGATTTGTTGCCGGGCACTCAGCCCATTTCTATTTCTCCGTATCATATGGCTCCTCCTGAGATGAAGGATCAGTTGCAGGAATTGCTTGATAAGGGTTTTTTTGGCCCAGTGTATCACCTTGGGGTGCTCCTGTCTTGTTTGTAAATAAAAAAGATGGTTCTATGCGTATGTGTATTGATTATTGCCAGTTGAACAAGGCTACAGTGAAGAACGATTATCCTTTGCCTCGTATCGATGATCTGTTTGACCAGCTTCAGAGCTCACGGGTGTTCTCTAAGATTGACTTGCGCTCAGATTACCATCAGTTGAAGATTCGGGAGCCAGATTCCTTGAAGTCTGCTTTTGGAACTCGGTATGGTCATTTCGAGTTCCTTGTTATGTCATTTGGGCTGACCAATGCCCCAGCAGCCTTTATGCATTTGATGCATAGTGTATTTCGGCCATATCTTGACACTTTTGTCATTGTCTTTAATGATGACATTCTAGTGTAGTCCTGGGGTCGGGAAGATCATGAGCAGCACCTAAGGACAGTGCTCCAGACTCTGAGGGAAAAGTGTTATATGCAAAGTTCTCAAAATGTGAAGTTTTGGTTGGATTCCATGGCATTCTTAGGCCACGTGGTATTAAGTGAGGGTATTCAGGTGGATCGAAAGAAGGTAGATGCAGTACAGAGTTTGCCCAAACCATCCTCAGCTATAGATATCCGCAGTATATCACCTTTTGGTGCTCCTGTCTAGTTTGTAAAGAAAAATGATGTTTCTATTCGTATGTGTATTGATTTTCGGCCCAGTGTATCACCTTGGGGTGCTCATGTCTTGTTTTTAAATAAAAAGGATGGTTCTATGCGTATGTGTATTGATTATTGCCAGTTGAACAAGGCTACAATGAAGAACGGTTATCCTTTGCCTCGTATTGATGATCTGTTTGACCAGCTTCAGAGCACACGGGTGTTTTCTAAGATTGACTTGCGCTCATATTACCATCAGTTGAAGATTCAGGAGCCAGATTCCTTGAAGACTACTTTTGGAACTCGGTATGGTCATTTCGAGTTCCTTGTTATGTCATTTGGGTTGACCAATGCCCCAGCAGCCTTTATGCATTTGATGCATAGTGTACTTCAGCCATATCTTGACTCTTTTGTCATTGTCTTTATTAATGACATTCTAGTGTAGTCTCGGAGTCGGGAAGATCATGAGCAGCACCTGAGGACAGTGCTCCAGAATCTGAGGGAAAAGAAGTTATATGCAAAGTTCTCAAAATGTGAGTTTTGGTTGGATTCCATGGCATTCTTAGGCCATGTGGTATTGAGTGAGGGTATTCATGTGGATCCGAAGAAGGTAGATGCAGTACATAGTTGGCCCAAACCATCCTCATCTACAGAGATCCGCAGTTTTCTCGGTTTGGCACGATACTACCATCGTTTCATGGAGAGGGTTTCATCGATTGCAGCTCCTATGACTAGACTAACCCAGAAAGGTGCTTCATTCTAGTGGACAGAAGAGTGTGAGGCGAGCTTTCAGAAGCTCAAGACAGCTTTGACTACAACCCCGGTTTTGATATTGCCTACAACCCCAGTTTTGATACTGCCTATAGGTTCGGGGTCTTATACTGTCTATTATGATACCTCGAGGATTAGCCTTGGAGCGGTTTTGATGCAGGACAGTAGGGTGATTGCTTAAGCATCCAAACAATTGAAGGTTCATGAGAAGAATTATCTAGGTCAAGACCTTGAGTTAGCTGCCATTGTTCACGCCCTAAAAATTTGGCACAATTATTTATATGGTGTGCATTGTGAGATTTATACGGATCATCAGAGTTTGTAGCACCTGTTCAAGCAGAAGGATCTAAATTTGCGCTAGATAGGTGGTTAGAGTTGCTAAAGGACTATGATATCAATATTCTGTATCATCCGGACAAGGCCAATATGGTGGTCGATTCCTTGAGTCACTCGGTAGAGAGTTTAGAGAGTTTGGCTCATCTACCAACATCAGAGAGGCCTTAGGCGATGAATGTTCAGGCCTTAGCCAACCAGTTTGAGAGATTGGATCTTTCAGAGCCTAGTCGGGTTCTAGCTTGCGTGGTTTCTTGGTCTTCCTTATTTGACTTTGTCAGGGAGTGGCAGTATGATGACCCCCATTTTCTTGTCCTCAAGGACAACGTTCAGTATGGTGATACCAGAGAAGTGACCATTGGCAAAGACGGAGTATTGAGGATGCAAGTTCGGGTCTATGTACCCAATATTAATGGGCTTCGAGAGTTAATTTTAGAGGAGGCCTATAGTACGCGGTATTCCATTCTTTCGGGTGCCATGAAGATGTACTAGTATTTGAGGCAGCACTATTGGTAGAGGCAGATGAAGAAAGATATAGTTGGGTTTGTAGCTCGGTGCCTCAACTGTTAGCAGGTGAAGTATGAGCATCAGAGACCGAGTAGGTTGCTTCAGCAGATAGAGATTCCGGAGTGGAAGTGGGAGTAGATCACCATGGTCTTTGTAGTTTGGCTCCCATGGACTTTGAGGAAGTTTGATACTATTTGGGTGATTATGGATCAGCTGACCATGTCTGCTCACTTTATTCCCATATGTACTACTTATTCTTTGGAGTGGTTGGCGAAGATCCATATTCGGTAGATTGTTCATCTGCATGGTATTCCAGTTTCCATCATTTCGGATAGAGGCACTCAGTTCGCATCATGATTCTGGAGATCTGTTCAGTATGAATTGGGTACTTGGGTAGAGTTGAGTACAACATTTCACCCTCAGACGGATGGACAGTCTGAGCACACAATTCAAATTCTTGAGGACATGCTCCGTGCGTGTGTGATCGAATTTGGAGGGGCTTGGGATCAGTTCTTGCCATTGGCGGAGTTTGAATACAACAACAGCAAACAGTCCAGCATTTAGATGGTGCCGTATGAGACTTTATATGGTAGGCGTTATAGATCTCCGGTGGGTTGGTTCGAGCTGGGTGAGGCTAGATTATTGGGCACAGACTTAGTTCAGGATGCTTTGGAGAAGGTTAAGGTGATTCAGGATAGACCCCGTACAGCCCAGTCCAGATAGAAGAGGAATGAAGACTAGAAGATTGGTGCTGTTTCCTATATTGTTAGAGAGCGGAACCGACTTTGGGTTTCACCTATGAAAGGCGTTATGAAATTTGGGAAGAAAGGGAAGTTTAGTCCGAGATTTATTGGCCCTTTTGAGATATTGAGGCGAGTTGGGAAGGTTGCTTATGAGCTTGCCTTATCTCCTAGCCTGGTAGGAGTTCATTCGGTATTTCATGTTATGATGCTCCGGAGGTATCACGGTGATCCATCGCACGTGTTGGATTTTAGTTCAGTCCAGTTGGACAAGGATCTATCCTATGTTGAGGAGCACTGATAATATTGGACAGGCAGGTTAGAAAGCTGAGGTCAAAGAATATTGCTTCAGTGTAAAGGTTCAGTGACGGGGTGAGCCGGTCGAGGAGGCAACCTGGGAGACCGAGTAGGATATGCGCAGTCGTTACCCTCATCTTTTCACTACTTTAGGTATGTCTCTATGCTCGTTTGAGGAGGAACGAATGTTTAAGTGTAGCAGGATGTGATGACCCAACCAGTCGTATTAAGAATTAACGCCCTGATCCCTTATTAACTACTTTCCCCGTGTTTATTTTTGCTATTTTGATTTGTCGGGATATTCAGTTTTAATTTTCATTCAGTTTTGGGACACTTAGTCCCTATATGAGAGCTTAAGTGTTGGAAAGTCAACCGTAGTTGGAATAGTGCAAAGATGGCCTCAAAATGGAAATCTGATGGTTCTGTTAGCTCTGTTGGGTGATTTCGAGTTTAGGGGTGTGTTCTGATTATGTTTTTGAGGTCCGTAGCTAATTTAGGCTTGAAATGCCGAAAGTTGAATTTTTGAATTTTGCGGTTAGATAGTGAGATTTTGATCGGTGGGTCAGAATGGAATTCCGAGAGTTACATTAGTTCCGTTGTGATATTTGGTATGTGTGTGCAAAATTTCAGGTCATTCAGATGTGGCTTGGTTGGGTTTTTGATCAAAAGCGTAATTTAGAAGATCTTGAAATTATTAGGCTTGAATCCAATACGAATTTGGTGTTTTGATGTTATTTTGAGCGTTTCGAAGGTTGGAACAAGTTCGAATGAGATAAGAGGATATCTTGGTATGCTTGGTTGAGGTCCCGAGGGCCTCGGGTGAGTTTTGGGTTCTCCATCGAGTTGTAAAAAACTGTTGTTGGGTGTTGCAGAAAAATGGCCTTCGTGTTCGCGAATGGCCCTCGCGTTCACAAAGGGTTAGCAGGTGAGGCTGAGGATTTAGCCTTCGCGTTCACGAGGAACGATACATGTTCGCGAAGGGCTGAGCATTTGGTCATCGCGTTCGCGTGATGTGGACCACGTTCGCGTAGAGGAAAAATGGTCAGCTGAGTTGGAGGCTTCTTATTCATCGCGTTTGCAAGAGGGTGAACACGAACGCGAAGGCCTGTCTGAGTGAAGCATTGCGTTCGCTATGGGTAGGTCGCGATCGTAAAAGGCAAATTTTGGTCAAAGTTATTTTGTGCTTCGCGAACGCGAGGCTTTGACTGTGTTTGTGAAGAAGGAATTACCTGGGCAGATATAAGATTTCAAAATTGAGGGTTTAGCCATTTTTATCAAAACTTAAGCTTGGGAGCTCGGATTTGAGCGAGATTTTGAGGGATTTTTCAGAAATATCGATCGGGTAACGATTTTTACCTCCTCTTTGCTCATAACCCATTAATCTAAACATGAATTCATCCTTTAATTTCGGAATTTGTATGAAAATTGGGGGAAAGTTCTTAGAAAAATAATTTGAGTTCTGATTGGGGATTTGACATTGGATTGGGATAATTTTATATGGTTAGACTCGTGAGGGTGTGAGGATTCTAGAAATGTAAATTTTACCCGATTCCGAGATGTGGGTCCGAGGGGTATTTTGGTTATTTTACTTAATTTCACATATTAGCTTAGAATTTAGTTGTAGAATCAGTTACTTGAAGTGTTATTTAAAATATGCAATTGAATAGAATAGATTTGGGCCATTTGGAGTCGAGTACTCATGATAAAGACGTGGTTTCAGGTTGATTTTGAGCTGGTTCGATGTAAGTGGCTTGCTTGACCTTGTGTGGGGGACTTTTACCTTAGGATTTGGTATATTTTATAATTGAAATGCTTTGTATTTGCGGTGATGAGTGTGTAATTGTGCTACTTGTTGGAAATCCGGTTTTCATTAAGTAACTACTAGTATATTTTCTTTCCTTTTTATTATTTGCACTATTTAAGCATGTGCTAGTTTCAGAAAGCATGTTTAAGTAATTAAATTGCCTTATTTGTTCAACTGTTTTACCTGAATTCTGTGCAGCATGCTAGGCTAGACTATCTGTTTGCCTTAATATGAAGTTTTACATTTCTGAGCATTTCTCCTGTTGCTGCTGTGCATTTACATTGGGATTACATATGTGGGATTCCGGTAGCTCCACCTTGTCCGTTTACAATTGGGACTACGGATGTGGGATTCCGGTAGATCCCCCTACATAGTTATATAGAACTACGGGAATGCACCCAGTAGATTCCCCCAATACTATATATTTATCTTTGGGACTACGGAATAGGATTTCGGTAGATCCCCATGTACTATGTGCTGGACTACGGGACAATGTCCCTAAAGACTTATTAGATATGTATATTTGGGACTACAAGACGGTATCCTGGAAGATCCCCGGTTGATAATATTGGTGTTGAGCTGTATTTCCTTCTGTGTTTACGTTGCCTCTGTATAGTTGTTGTTGTTCTTTATATCCCGTGTTACTTTTACTGCTGTACTTATTTATACTGTTATATTCTTCACTGTCGGACTTTATCTTTTATTTAACCTCAGTAGGGCCCTGACCTTTCCCCATCACTACTTAACTGAGGTTAGGCTTGACATTTATTGAGTACCGTTGTGGTGTACTCATGCCTTTTCTGCGCATGTTTTTCATGTGCATGTCCAGGTACTTCGACCTAGTCCTATCACACCTAAGGCGAGGCGACTGCTCTAGAGACTTCGAGGTATATCTGTCGCGTCCACAGACCGAGAAGTCCCTTTCTATTGTTGCTTTTTAGTATTATCCCTTCTGTATTTTCTGTTCTTGTTAGACATTCTGGAGTTCGAGCTATGTAGTATTTCTTAGCTTGTGATCGTGGGTTTTCGGGTCTTGGAAATAAGTATTGGCTTTTGAGTTAGACATTCTGCACTTTTAAACGATTTTTATTACTTTAATAGGGTACCCGACCATGATAGAAGCAACTAAGACTGCACGAGAAATCAGATGGTAAGTCTCATTCTGGCACGGGTACCGTCTATTGCAGACAAAGGTTTGCCACCCCTTCACCTCAAAACTAAGAGTGTTCCTGTGGATAGGAAGCCCAGGGAAATCCAGGGTGGTGGTGGCCCTGGTTTGCTAGCATCTCCAATAACCAAGGTCGTGTTGCATCTCCCATTTCGAACTTCTCCTGATATTCCTTTGGCTCAACATTTTAAAAACCCAAGTATGCGTTAAGTGTATGCTGATCAAATCTTACTCTGAGGTTACACACTTTGGTTACCTTTGTCCCCTTTTTATATGTGCCATATTGGCATAGAATTTCCAGAGAAGGTACTCTTTGGCATCCACGACACTTTAGGTGAACCACATCCACCCCTTGCGTCCCTTGAATTGTATCAACACTGCTGGGTTGTACTTTTCAAGATCTTTCAACTGAAGCTGTAGCTCAAGAGTAAGGGACATCGTTTTCCACCAAGTACGAAAGTTGGTGAAGGCAGCCAAGCTGATAAAATGGTCCTCCCAGACATCTTTCTTCTTCGACCTTTCAAGGACGACAGCTGTAGCATCTCTCCCTCTGCCATCATCGGGATGTCCTGAACTGATGTATCTTGTGACTTAGGGACAGGTGTAGTGGATGGCTCAGAAGCCTGAATAGCACTTTTCGAACTCTCGGAAGTTCTATGAGATGAAGACGACTCGTCCCTGAGTTGATATCTCCTTTGTGGTACAACCGGCTGCTCTTGCACAGAGGCTGAGTTGCCCTCTGATGCTTCCCTAGACATGACATAAGAGCTTGTCTCGGAGAGATCTGCACCTCTCCCTCAACCGGTTGTAACCTTTCTTTGTTTATGTGATTTGTTGTCCAAGGGGTAAGGAACTCTTGACGAGCGCAAAACACACACTTAAATATGCTCTCTAGTGGAATATAGTATAATATAATATCATATCCACAGGGATTTGAGTTAAACAATATTATTATAGTTTGTATCTAAATTGCTATCCAAGATGATCAACAATTGAGAGTTTTGTGTTTAATACTAAAATTAAGTAAGAGACTAACTGTCACGACCCAAACCGATGGGCCGCGATCAGCGCCCGATAACTTACTCAATCGAGTACCTATATAATGTATCTTTTGTATCATACTATCATAGGTAAATGAGCCAAAAAGAGTGTCCTGAGATAAGTAGAATAAAACAGGGGGATATGCTCGACATAGAACGACCCAGCTTGATATAGTATGTGACATACGGGCCAATAAGGACAACATGATCATTTGTAAACTCAAAATATAGGCTGACAAGGCCATGCAAGTCTTTGTATACATGACATCTATCTATAAGCCTCTAAGAGTACATATAAGTATCACAAAGGTCGGGACTGGACCCCGACATACCAATAAATACGTGTCCTAATTATACTAACCAAATAAGAAACTCTATAGCAAATGGAGCGCACCAAACACCTTCTGTTGAGCTAATAGCCTACTTGGAGAACTCTCACCTGTCTATCGGAACTTGCAGGCATGAAAAGCAGTGTCCCTAGGCAAAAGTGACATCAATACAAATAATATACTGAGTATGTAAGGAATGAAAATCAATAAACAATTGACATGAGAGAAACGTGGAGTAAAAGTCTCAACATGTATATCTGAATAGCTCTGTGAATCATTTAATATTACAATGTCATGAATATGCGTATAAATGTCACACCTTACATGGGTATATGCGTTCATAACATCATCAAGCCTTTGAGGGCATCTCATAATATGATCTCGGCCACTATAGGCAAATCATCATGTATACCAGCTGATTAGGTGGTAGTGTGTATATAACGCCATAACCTTTTCCCATATCCCCTATATATATATATACATATATACGCGCATATAACGCCATCTGGTCATGGGGTCAATGTGCATATATAAATGAATGTAATGCATGAGAAGTACATCAATAGAATTTTTTAGAACATCATAAGACCATTATGTGTTACATCCCGTACTTTAATACTAAGAATTAGTCGTAGTAATCTATCTAAGCTAGAAGGGATTAAGACCATTCATGAGATTATAGAGGATTTGTGACATTTGTGGTAACAAAATTTCATTAGGAGAGCGATTTTCAGTTGCGGCTTTTGCGATAAAATATTACCAAGTCCCTTCTAATATGTTTATTACTGTATTCCACCTCCATACATGTTTTGTTTGACCTGTTTAGAGATGAGAACAGATGTTGTTCGGACGTTCCTCACAATTGAGTTTCTAAAGGCACTTACTCTATCCTAGTTTATGTTACCTATATAAAAAAAAATTCATCTTGAGAAAACGAATTATGTCTATAATTGGGCAAGTAGGCGATCTTCAAGAACTTAAAATGACATGAGAGAGTATTCCTTTTAAGAATTTTAAACCTTGCATAACATATCTACGTTCTTTCTTTTACTCTTTCGTATATCATGATTTTGTCTTTCTGGTATAGCTAAACAAACAACAATATTGATAACCGTTAGATACATTTTGATTGGTATTTATTTTGCATGGAACATTTATTGTATAAAAATATTTAAAAAGTATGATTTTAATAGTTATTAATATTACTACTTTCAAAAATACTTTAAATTATAGACATAAAATAAGAAAGTTTATGATATTTCTTTATCGTAAAGATAGAAATTATTTTCTCACAAGAAAAGAATGTTATATTTTTACCATTTTAAGAATTAAGCGTAAAATTTTTTTTTACTTTTTATATCAGATTAGGAAAATCATAAGTTGAGAAAATATATGTGTTTTTACATGGATAAAATAATAGTGTATGCATTTATTTTGTATGGTACCACATGACCATGATAGTAAGTTATATAAAGTGTGTTAAATATGAGTAATATTTTAAATAGTTTAATATAATTCTTAATTATGCGGATAATTAATAATTCTAGGATAAGACCACCACGTGACAGATTTTTGCTTAGCAAAATTTGTGACTCGTGCATTAATCGATATATGTGGCAAGATTTGAGAATTTCGCAAGTACAAATGTTTGTCTTTCTCCTCATGTATCTTGTTCGGTTCAAGATGGAAATCATTTTGTAGTAACTTGGTTATTTGTCCCATTTTGACTTGTTCATTTGGAAAAGAAGGAGCTTTGCCATAATGCATCATTTCCTTTTAGCAATTTACAGTGAGTTTTTCCCCAAAGGATAGTTTAGTCGTTCTCCTTGCTTCTTGACCGTATTACAATATAAACCAGCTAAGCATGCTTATGTTTTTAGAGGCATATGGTCAAATTCCCTTTTCCTTCACTTTTTTCCATTTTTATAGAGGTGCAAAGGGTTAAAACAGACGATTGAATGATGATATATATGAATATTTTCGAAACTGCTTTTCTCATGTGCACCTCTTTGGTCCTATTGCAGCTTCTAATTTCATCACTTTTACTAGTAGTTACATGGAGAAAGTTAAATTCAGAAATGAAGTTGGTGAAGTTTTATATACATTAGCAATGTGATTTCTTGCAAATCCCTACACATTCCTACAAAATACTACAACGTGATCTCTTGCAACCAAACAATTCGAACAAGAATTGTTAAGACCTTAGCAACGTAAAATTTTGCGAATTTAAAGGAGTACGGTGCACTCTTTTCCAAGAATATCATACAGATTTTTCCTTACTCCAGGTATGTTAAGGTTATCCCTTCTTTCCGTTTTGGAATGGTCAATATGACACAACGAAACAAGCAAGCACGCAAATTTCATAAATGATTCTATTCTTAGAAGTACTAAGGTTGTCTATGTTCCTGATTCTTAATATGTCCTACTAAAGTATTGTTCTATACATGGGTCTCATAATATCCCAAGAGATCATATTGACTTACTTCGTTATGCATTGCATTCATTTATACATGTGCACTTACCCATGACTCAAATGGTGTTATATACGCGTATATATATATATATATATATATATATATATATATATATATATATATATATATATATATATATATATATATATAT
>MU737409.1:66018-76278 GCA_026770625.1 Nicotiana glauca | reverse complement strand
ATATATATTTGTATGTATATATATATATATATATATATATATATATATATATATATATATATATATATGGGATATGGGAAAAGTTTAAGGCGTTATATATGCATCACCATCTGAACAGCTGGTATACGATGATGATTTTGCCCATAGTGGCTGAGATGATATGATGGGATGCCCTTGAGAGCTTTATGATGTTATGTACGTACAGACCTATGTATGCATGATATTTATACGCATATGCATGATACTATAAATATTTTATAATTTACAGAGCTATTCAGTCTTACAGGTTGAATACTTTACTCTATGTTTCTTCCATGGCCTTAATTAATGTTGACTTACTATTATGTTTCAGTTCCGCCTTACATACTCGGTACATTATTCGTACTAACGTCCTTTTATTGGGGACGCTGCATTCATGCCTGCATGTATAGACAATATGTTTGACGAGCCCTCATAGTAGGCGAGGTTAGCATTCAGCGAAGGATCGGTAAGACTCCACCTCATTCGGAGTGCAGCCGAATCTATAAGTCATCATGTCAGAGTTTTTCTACAGACTTATGGCTAGGCCGGTACATTGTCCCCTTTTATGTCAAATAATCTTAGAGGCTTTCTAGACACGGGTTTATTATGTACAGTATGTCAGAGGCTTTGATGGCCCATATGTATTCATGTTTTATGAACGATGGTTCATTGATATAACACCTGCCCACTTACAATTGTACACTATGAGTTGTGGCCATGTTGTCCTATGATAGTTAAAAAAAGGAATTAATGAGTTACAGAGTGGTTCGCTCGAGCTGCTACGACACTGGGTGCCTGCCACACCTTCCTAGATTTGGGGCGTGACATTATGCCTCTTATTAATATCATGAAGTAAACTATCAACTTACGTATTTTCTGAGACCCATGAATAGATGATAGAATAATATGGCACATGGGAAATCAACTTACTATCCATAGGAACACTATCGATTTTTCGGTGAAGGGGTGGCAAACCTTTGTCTGCAATAGATTGTACCCGTGCTAGAATAAGACTTACCTTCTGATTCTTTGGGCAGTCTTAGTTGCTTCGATCATGGCGGGGTACCCTATCAATGTGAGGGTCGTGATGTTGGCCAACATCATGGTGATTGCTCGGAAAGATGACTCGTCCTATCCATATCCCACCAATATCACAGAGTACCTCACAGATGCAAGTATAGAGCCAAGGGACTATGACACAAAGGTGAAGCCAAAAAAGCCTTTACTTGGTATTCAATGATAGATGCAAAGAATGCGAAGAAGAAAGTTCAGCCTCCTACCACTACAAGCCAGTCTAATGAACCAGCTATGGTAACTGCCGAGGGAGTTGCTATTCCATTCACTTCGGCCGATCCTTCCTCCAGTGTCGCAACTTTGCCTCCTCCATCATCCACAGCCCCTACTGTAGTTCTTACCACAGCTTCCACCCGACTTTGAAGCCGGTTCCCATGCCTACTTCCCTCTTTCAGTGCTGCAAGTCTCCCAAACATTGACGATCCTCAACAACTAGATGCAGAGAACCTCTACAAAGCTGTCTGACTTATCCAGTACAGTTGCAACACAATCTTCTGCTCAGGTACCTCAGCTTCCCTCGATAGTTGAAGAGATATTAAAGAATCTTCTGGAGAACCAGAACACTATTACGGCTACCTTGGTACAACACATGTCAGTGATAGAAGAGCTGGGAAAAGAAGTAAAGAAGACAAAGGAAGTCCCAATCCAGCAAGAAGTGAGTGAACAAGCTCCGGAGACAGGTGACCAAGCTTGTTGTAGCCTTATGTCTCCCCTTTAACATGTTGATTGTGTTAGAACATATTTTAATGATGCAAATTAATATGTATGTGCAAGAGTTCAAAGAAGCAAAAATGAACCATTGAAATTGCTATGTTGAACAAGGAAGGATATCGTTCTCAAAGGAAGCTGCCCTAAATACTCATGATGCACAAGGAAAGAATCAACTCTATATCAGCAAAACGGGATTAACTCCATGATTCTGGAAAATCAAATCTGCCAAAATGGAATAAAGATTCAGCGCAATCCGTGATTGACGAGTCAGATCAAATCGCTAAAGACCAATTAAAGCTAGAGGATCCGGGCAGCGGTCAAGATTAGAAGGTCCAAAAATCATGGAAGAATTCCGTCAAACCCATCATTTGCCAAAGGAAAAGATCTGAAGAGAATCAACGACTAGTACTTTATTCTTGGAGAGAATCAACTCTTTCCAAGGATCAAAACCCTTGGGTTGACAAGCCTTCACCATTCATCCTTGTATAAATTCATAGTGCAACTCCCTCCTTAGTATACTTTGATCGAACCAAAATAACTCTCTTCAATTTACTGAATAAGCATAGTAGCTTGAAGAGACAAATATCAAATCTGTACTCGAAATAAAACTCATTTGCTTGAAGAGAAATCCCTTGCAACCCAATGTGACTGGATTAGGATTCACATTGAATTCGAACTAGTATAAAATTTCTGGTCTCTTTAATTTCTTCATATTACTTCGAATTTCTCTATCTGCAAGATTGCCATATTCAGTCGACTACTAAAGTTTTAAGTCAACTTATTACGATTAATTTTAATTATATACAATTCACCCCCCTCCCTCTTGTACTTTCAATTGGTATCAGAGCTTAGCTCACACTTTTGCTTTTTGCTTAACAGCTTGTGAGAAAAGATCATAGCAAATCAGGTTATCGTTGGAGCTCTATTTCAGGAAGGAACTTCTCAAGTAAGACCACCTTACTTCAATGGACAACACTTCTCCCACTGGAAAATACGCATAGAAATCTTCACCAAAGCATACGATGTCAAAGTACAGAGAGTTATCAAGAAGGGAAACTACCCATTGCCTGCCATCACTCCACCGCTCGCTGACCCTGGTGATATAGACTCATACTCAAAGGAGCAATTGGGAAGCTGTACAGATAAACCAGAAGGCAAGGAATCTGCTTCAAAATGCAATAAGTGGTGAAGAATATGAAAATATTTCTAGTTGTGATACTGCCAAAGAAATGTGGGACAAACTCGAAGTTACCTATGAATGTACCAGCAAGGTAAAGGAAACCCACATAAATATGCTAGTTCACGACTATGAAATATTCTGAATGAAGGAAAGAGAATACATCGAAGAAATGTTTGCCTGGTTCAGTAAAATAATCAGTGACTTCAAAGCTTTTGGCAAACCATACACCATTGGCGATCAAGTTAGGAAAATTCTCAGAAGTATACCAAGCACCTGGCAGACTAAAGTTGTCTCTTTATAATCTCAAGATCTTAACAATTTATCATATGATGAAATATGAGGAGAGCTCATTGCTTTCGAAAGAACGCGACTGAAGAAGACAAATCAAGAGGAGAAGAAGAAAACTGTTACATTCAAAGCTACCACTGAAGCTGCTGTGAATGAAATTGATGATCCTGAAGTTCTACAAGAGGAAATTGCTATGATGTCTAGAAACATGGATGGATTAATGAGAAGATATAGAAATACAAAGAAAAGAAGATTTCCAATGTACAAGAAAATAACGATGGAAAATGCTATGAATGTGGAAAGTTTGGGCACATCCAAGCGGAGTGTCCAGAACTGAAGAGAAAGATCTCCACAGGATTCAACAAGAACAGATCATTTGGAAGCTGGAGTGATGAGGATGACTCAGACCATGAAGAGATAGCAAATCTCTGCTTTATGACAATTTTAGAAAACGAGATCAACAAAACTTCAGGGTGCTGGACAGATGAAGACGATTCAGACAATGAAAACTATTTTATGGCAAAAGGAGAAACTAGCGAGGTAAGATCTTATGACTGAGAAAGATGCAATGAATTACAAGACATACTTTAATCCACCCTAAAAGAGTCTCAAAAGATGATGAATGAACTTAAGAGTCTTACCAAGGAAATCAAAGACTGGAAACTCAAACATGAAGTATGTGAAATTGAAAAAGACGTACTTCAAGAAGAATTTGAGGAATTGCAAATGCAGTTTAATAGATTGCGCAAATCCACCAGTCACAGCTCTGCTAGGTCAAACCAGACGACTTACAAGTCGACTAGAAAAGAACCAATCAGAACTAGATCGACTAGTCAGTCGAACCAGTCGACTTACAAGTCAACTGGAAAGGAATCAACAAATCCTATGACTGCCAATTCCAACTCTTATGAAAGACCTGAAAACAGGTCTGGGGTTAAATGTCACTATTGTAACAGAAGTGGGCATAAATATTTTGGTTGTCACTTTCGTAAATCTCATATGTCCGGATGGGTTTGGAAACCTAAGAACTCCGAATCCAGTAACACTAACTCACCAAGACCCAAGCAAGCTTGGGTACCTAAAAGAAAGTAATAATTCTGTATTGCAGGAACAACACAGAGTAAAGCGCAAAGGAAAATGGTATCTAGATAGTGCGTGTTCCAGTCACATGATAGGTGACAAACGCCTGTTTAAGGAAGTTACAAAGATTGACGGAGGAAGCATCAAATTTGGAGATGATTCAAGAGGCAAAATAGTTGGCACTGGAACTATTCCTTTCAACAACAGCTGTGACATTACTGAAGTATATCTGGTTGATGGATTAAACTATAATCTCCTCAGCATAAGTCAACTCTATGACTTAGGATATGAGGTAAAATTTAAGGGAACTGGATGTGCCATCGAAGACGAATCAGGTAAAATAATTCTTCCTGGAAATAGGTACAGAAATGTTTATATACTTGATGGTTTCGAAAATATAGATGGTCATATCTGCCTAACCTCTATGTATGATGATCCCTGGATATGGCACAAAAGACTAGGTCATGCTAGCATGCATCTAATTGAGAAATTATCCAATGATGATCTAGTCATTGGGTTACCTAAATTGAATTTTTCTAGGACTCACATTTGTGATGCATGTCAGATGGTAAGCAAACTAGAAACTCGTTCAAAAACAAAGACATAGTGCCCACCTCAAAACCATTGCAATTACTTCATATGGACTTATTTGGACCTACTAGAACTGCTAGCATAAGAGGTAAGAAATATGCTTTTGTTATTATTGATGACTTTCCACGTTTCACTTGGGTAATTTTCCTATCTCACGAAGATGAAGCCTTAAGAAACTTTGATGTTTTCTGCAAAAGGATTGAAAGAGAAAAAGGTTATCCAATCTCCATAATCCAAAGTGATCATGGAGGCGAGTTTGAAAGCAAGGCGTTTGAAGATTTCTATAATGATCAAGGCTACACTCACAATTTCTCTGCTCCTCGCTCACCTCGACAAAACGGAGTTGTGGAAAGAAAAAATAGAACTCTTCAAGACTTGGCAAGAACCATGTTGTTAGAACATTCTCTGCCAAATCATTTCTGGGCTGAAGGTGTGAGTAGTGCATGCCACATTCTCAATCGATGTCTCATAAGGCCCATTCTGAAAAAGACTCCGTATGAACTCTAGAAAGGTAAGCATCCTAACATCAGTTACTTTCATCCATTTGGTAGCAAGTGTTTCATTCATAACAATGGTAAGGACAATCTTGGAAAATTTGATCCAAGAAGTGATGAAGGTATTTTTATTGGTTATTCTTTAAATAACAGATCATTTAGAGTTTTTAATAAACGTACTTTATGCGTTGAAGGATGAGTTCATGTTATTTTCGATGAAAATAATCCCTTGGTCGAGAAAGGCATTAATGCAGGTGACGAAGATCAAACTCAAGAAGTTCAGGACAAAGGAAAATCACAGGAGTCAACTAGTCTCACAGATGAAGTCGAGTCGACTGAACAAGTTAGCAACAACACTCCAGAACAACGTGTGGAGTCTATTACTATCACTGTTCGACTAAATGAGTGGAGAAATGAAACTGAATATCCACAGAAATATATCATAGGGGGTCCAAACGAAGGAATGAAGACCAGGGCTGCCCTTAAAAAGAAAGCAAATATTGCTCTGATCTCTCAAATAGAGCCAAAAAAGGTAGAGGAAGCTTTGAAGGACTCAAGCTGGGTGAAAGCCATGCAAGAGGAATTAGATCAATTCAGCAAGAATCAAGTATGGAAGCTGATACCCCGACCTGAAAATGTTTCCGTCATCGGAACAAAATGGGTGTTCAGGAACAAATTGAATGGAGAAGGACAAGTCATAAGGAACAAAGCCATATTAGTTGCTCAAGGCTATTCACAACAAGAAGGAGTCCACTACGATGAAACTTTTGCTCCAGTAGCTCGATTAGAGTCTATACGAATCCTGTTAGCGTATGCATCATTTAAAGTATTCAGATTGTTTCAAATGGATGTCAAAAGAGCCTATCTAAATGGATTCATCAAAGAGGAAGTTTTTGTGAAACAACCTCTAGGCTTTGAAGACTCAAAATTTCCTTATCATGTGTACAAGCTTACTAAGGCCCTATACGGACTGAAACAGGCTCCACATACTTCGTATGACAGGTTAAGTACCTTCCTTGTTGATCATGGGTTCACCAGAGGTAAAATTGATACTACTCTATTAATTAAATGATCAACAGAAGGTAATCTCATCATTCAAATTTATGTTGATGATATAATAGTGCTAAATCTCTTATGTGCAAGGAATTTGCAAACCTCATGCAAAGTGAATTCGAAATGAGCATGATGGGTGAACTCATATTTTTCCTTGGGCTTCAAATTCATCAATCTAAAAAGGGAACTTTCATCTGTCAAACTAAATATACCAAGGAGCTAATCCAAAAATTTGGCATGAGCAATGCAAAATCAATTAGGACTCCTATGAGTCCGGCTACAAATTTGGATAAAGATGAACAGGGTACTCCAGTTGATGAAACCAAATATAGAGGAATGATTGGATCTCTACAGTATTTGATCGCTAGTCGACCAGATATTATGTTCAGCGTTTGTAAATGTGCCAGACTTTAGTCGGCTCCCAAGGAGTCACATCTAACTACTATAAAAAGAATTATTCGATATCTTATTGGCACAGTATCTCATGGATTTTGGTATCCTCGCTCTAACTCGTTTAAATTAGAAGGTTTCTCAGATGCAGATTTAGCAGGTGATAAAAAAGACAGGAAAAGCACAAGTGGCACTTGTCAATTACTAGGAAAGGCCTTAATATCCTGGAACACTAAAAATCAAGCATCAGTCGCCTTGTCGACTACTTAAGCTGAGTACATAGCTATTGGTCAATGTTGTGCACAACTACTGTGGATGTCCCATCAATTGGGTGACTATGAACTCTCCTTTAAACCTATACAAATCTTTTGTGATAATTCTAGTGCAATTTGTCTTTCTAAAAATCATGTGCATCACTCTAGAGCAAATCATATAGACATTAAACATTATTTTATTAGAGATTATGTTCTTAAAGATGACATAGAATTAGCTTTTATTGGTACCTCTACTCAATTAGTTGATATTTTTACTAAACCATTGTTGGAAGATAGATCTTGTTCTTTGGGAGAATTACTTGGAATTATTTTTTTTTCAAAAAATTATTAGGACCAAATTGTTACTTTTCAAAAAACTTGTCATAATTGCTTCTTTTTTTCCAGTGCATTAATTACGCCGTCAGTCTTTTCCCTCTCTTTTTAGTCTGTTTTCCATCAGTTTGCAGCCGAAGTTGGAAAGCCAATCATCACATCGCTTCATCTGACACCCTTTCCTTCTTTGTACTCAATCGTCAAATCTCTTCTCTTTAAGTTAGTCCTTTTCCATCTCTTTCATCTCCACCATCTCCCAAAAACCTCTACCAACTCCCTCTTCAACCTGTACCAACCCTCTCTTCTTCCATGGAAAAATATTCTAGAAAAACCTATGCTTCCACCAGGAAAAGTACCCGCTCAAAAACAAAACCCTCTTCCGCGCCTCCTGAACAAGTAGACTTAGGGTCTGATCGTTCTGAGGGTTGTGCCTCTTCTCAAGGAGGGTACTCTGAACACTCCCAACTTTTAGGTGACAAAGCCTCTGGAAAGCGTCCCATGGAGGATCCTCCTGCTTCTACTCCAAAAAATCAAAGTTCGATTTCTCTGTCTCTCTCGAATCCGACCTAAATTTCTTGGACACCCCAAATAAGGATTTCTTTATTTCTCTTAAGGACAAGCCCATCGCCCATGGTAGAGTGGTAGATCTCGATCTTATGGAATCTCTCAACTGTGAGGTAAAGGACCTTTTCGTGTATCAAGGGTGTCTGGGTCAAGAAGGGTGATAGTGATGCAAAGCCAACCCATGTGGAAACCAAGCCTTCATCTGCTGTTCTTCCCTTTCCCATTCCTGCAGACCTAAATGAAAAGTTCAGCTCCATTGACTCTCAACTCTTAGACATCAAGACTCTCCTGTCCGCCACACAGTCGACTGTGGATGCTATTCATGCTATTTCTAAGGAAACAGGGTCAGATGTGTCCAAAATCAGGGTGGATGTGCAAAGGGTAAGGGAGAATGCGGTTAAAGCCTTCAAGAAGGTGCATGACATGCTTGATGGAATGAGCGTTGCTTCCAACACCAGCTTTGAATAGTTGAAGGAGGCAATCTGCAACACTCTTACCTACTTTCTGCGTCGATGAGATGGATGTGGTCTACAGACAATTTTTCCTTTGTTTTGAACTTGTTATGGCTATAGTTGGGCTATGCCCGTGGATGTTTTTATTTTCTCTTTTGCGTATGTGGATATTATCTTTGCTACTCCCTCTTTGCTGATGTCAAAAAGGGGGAGAATATATATCTTCTGAAATATTAACGCTCTATGTGTAGGTTCAAGTCGATTATGCATATACTCTCCATTCGTTCTACAGGTTAAGTCGACTATGCTACATGCATAGATAGTATCTCTTATTCTTTATACTGGCTAAGTCAACTATGCTGCCCATGCACAGACAATAATATATAGGTACAAGTCGACTCAACACATTGAGGGGGAGATCAAGTTCAGTTGACTACACATATTAAGGGGGAGCCAAGTCGGTCAGTCCCAAACAGAGAAGTCAACTGTTGTTTATCCTTTTACATATATGTATATTGTTTTGCAATCACCAAAAAGGGGGAGATTGTTAGAACATATTTTAATGATGCAAATTAATATGCATGTGCAGGAGTTCAAAGAAGCAAAAAGGAACTATTGGAATTGCTATGTCGAACAAGGAAGAATATCGTTCTCAAAGAAAGATGCCCTAAATACTCACGATGTACAAGGAAAGAATCAACTCTACATCAGCAAAACGGGATTAACTCCATGATTCTGGGAAATCAAATCTGCCGTAATGGAATAAAGATTCAATGCAATCCGTGATTGACAAGTCAGATCAAATCACTAAAGACCAATTAAAGCTAGAGGATCTGGACATCAGTCAAGATCGGAAGGTCCAAAAATCAAGGAAGAATTATGTCAAACCCGTCATTTGCCAAAGGAAAAGATCTGAAGAGAAGTAACGGCTAGTACTTTATTCTTGGAGAGAATCAACTCTTTACAAGGATCAAAACCATTGGGTTGACAAGCCTTCACCATTCATCCTTGTATAAATTCATAGTGCAACTCCCTCCTTAGTATACTTTGATCGAACCAAAATAACACTCTTCAATTTATTGCAAACAAGCATAGTAGCCTATATAGATCTGCTGTGTAACAAGTCAGGGATAGAAAGAGAGCACACAACTGGTGAGGCATTGTATCAAATGAGTGCTAGAAAACTGAGCGACAAATATCAAATATGTACTCGAAATAAAACTCATTTGCTTGAAGAGAAATCCCTTGCAACCTAAGGGGACTGGATTATGATTCACATTGAATACGAACAAGTATAAAATTCCTGGTGTCTTTAATTTCTGCATTTACTCTCTGCATATTACTTCGAATTTCTCTATATGTAAGATTTCCATATTCAGTCAACTACTAAAGTTTTAAGTCAAATTATTACGATTAATTTTAATTATATACAATTCACCCCCCTCTTGTACTTTCAGATTGACCCACACAATTTTAGCCCAGATCCAACAGTATCATCAACATTAGTGGCACTAGATGGCCAGTCTGAGGAGCCAGACTTTGCTGCCAACACTGTTGAACTAGTGTGTCAAATGTTCACCAACCGAGTCACAACCAGAGTTGAGGATGATGAGATTCTGTTGGATGAGACCAAGGGCAGTAGCATTATTGGGGACACAGAGATGTCCAAGGAGCCATAGGGAGTTTTCTTCCCTCTTTCCCCTTTTTTAGTCTTATTTTGTCAAGCATTGGGGACAATGCTTATCTTTATTCGAGAGGGGGCGGGGGGGGGGGGG
>MU737409.1:3442-64814 GCA_026770625.1 Nicotiana glauca | reverse complement strand
GGGGGGGGGTATTGATCATATTTGGTACATTATGATATATTTGGGCAATAATAACTTGATATTATTTTCTCTTTTCTTATTGTATATATATTCTCTCTCTTTCTCTTATTATGTTAGTAGTTTTGTTTATTAGCTTCTTTATTTTTGTTTCTTTATGAGTTCTTTATTTGATTTAGTAGCTTTTTTTTATGTTTTAAAAGATTATAAGTCTTTGATTTTCTTAATGCAACGGTTCTTTCCAAAGGTATTTGTTGTGTGAGCCGGGTGATTCGTCCCAATGATGGTTGGTGTGACAACCTTCTTAAGGGAATGAGTCTGTTATCTGTGTTTAGGTAATAATAGCAGTAGTAATGAATAAAAAGACCATATTAAGTCATGCTCGAAGAGTCAAAAAATAATATCGACACACTTAACTGCGTGCTTATGGTTAGAAACAAGATTTTTGAAATAAATAGTTCAAGTTAGTGACTTTGTGACTCTTGTGTTGACTTTGGCAATCATTGAGTGGTTTAATTGGACCATAGTGATTTTAAACATGAATGTGGTTATTGTGGGCCCTCGACGCTGACCTCTTTAATAATCTGGTTGCATGAGGGGTGAGATGAATTGCTGTTAGTCCAAGTATCCGTGCGAAGAGGCTAGAACTTGCCTCGAATGTGTTTCATGGTCAACTCCTAAGTTTTGCTTGGTTTGAAAAATGATTGTAGGCACTCCTTCGACCGTTTGAGTTTTCTATTGCCAACCAATGTCATTATACCTTGTCAACCCCTTTGAGCCTCGAGCCTTTGTCATTTGATAACCATGTTACAAGCCTTTACCCATTTTGTCGTGACCTCTCTTGGCACCGAGCTTTTGTTAAAACTCTTATCAAAGAAATGGCTAAAAAATAAGTTTGGGGGAGGGAGGAAGAACTTTAAAAAGGTATTAAGGCACAAAAAGAGAAAAGAAATAATGAGAAGGAAAGGCAAGAAAATAAAAGAAGAAAAAGCAAAATGCAAAAAAGTATAAGTGAAAGAGTTGAAGGGACTCAAAGAGAGGCAATGATCCCATACAATAAGAAATCAAATAGGGAGAAAATGAATTTAGTGATCAAGAAAGAGTGATGTTAAGTCTCTCTAATCCCTCGAGGAAAGGAAAATGCCTCAAAGAATTGGCAAAGTGTGAGCCAATAAATGAAAAATAGAGTACTTAAGGAAAGGTGTAACCACTCACACATATTGTATCCAACCATAATCCAAAAGCCTTCATTACATCCCAAAAGAAGTCCTACCTGATTTCAAGCCGAGTGAGTTTACATTAGTGGCGATCTACATGACGGGCAAGCCTTTTGTACTTGAAGAAGTACTTGTGACATTCTCTTGAGAACGATGAGTGAACCTTTCATAAATCTTTGGATTGAGTGTTAAATTTCTTAAGTGATCTAGGTAAATGGAAAATAGAGGAGGAAGAGTTTGGAGTTCACCATGACCTACATGATAGAGCAAGAGTCCTTGTTGAGTAAAGTCAATTCATGAAGTTCAAGTGTCATATTAGAACTATATGTGCATAAATGTTTAACTTGTCGCCTTGTTGATAATAAATGAGTAGTATGGGTAATTGTTGGTCCCAACTGATGTGTTGATGTCTCACCTTTGACTCGCTGAAATGAACCTTATGTTTTGGAGGTGAAAACTATTTTATTTGCGTGAGGACAAGCAAATATTTAAGTTTGGGTAGCTGATAAGTGGGGGTTTTAACTGCTTATTAGGGCCTTTTAACCTTTGTTTTAGTCTAAAAGCATTGAATTGTGTTTCCAAAACTAATGAAATTGTGCAAAATTGCAGGAATGATGAAATTTGATCTCCCAATATGAAATCTGACTCAAAAAGGAGTATTCTAAAGCACAAGACAATAAATGGCGCATAAACATAAATGTGCTGTCCGTAGAAAGGAATTCTTCGGTCACAATTACGAACCACAGAATTCCATCTATGACCGCAAACCAAGAGGAAGATTTTAGCAGAACTTTGCGCAAAGTGCGGACCACAAATGAATTGTGCGGCCGCAAAGCTGGAGTGAAGATTAGAGAGTATGTAAAAAGACAAGTCTATGAGCCTCTATGAATTGGAGACGTCACCAGAATTGTGGGGCCGCAGAAGAGTAGCCTTGCGGCCACATTCCTAAATTGTGCGAACCGCAGAAGATTATCTCGCGGCCGCAGTTCAGAAATATGTTGCCACATAACTCCATTTCCTGCCAGATGAAGAAATCTACGGACCGCACATGAAATTGTGCGGCTGCAAAACCTCCCAAGGGGCATTTTCGTTTGAGATTTTTAGCCCTGCATAAATAGATGAGTTTCACAAAATTAAGTCAAGTTTTGAACATCTAATGTTTCTGTAGCCTTTTTTCTTTACTACTTTAAGAAGTTTTTCATAACTTTGGTGTATTTATATTAGATTTAATAATTTTAAGCTTTTATTTTGTGTTTAATTTGTTTTTCTTCCTTATTTTCTTCAAACCCCATTATGAGTAGCTAGTCTTTTATAAGGGTTGTAACACAAACCTAGTGTATCAACCGTATGGGTATCTAATTTAGTGATTGTTTATGATTTGGTGCTGATTATATAGCTCAGTTCATGCTTTAATTGTAGGATTAATGGTTGCAAACATTAATTCATACCTATTTTACTTAGTCTCTACTTGAGAAAGAGGGGCCTAATCTAGGACAACTTAACTAAAAAGGAATTGGGTCAATTGAGAGATTGATTAACCTAATTAAATGGTTCAATCTAGAGATAGTAATAATCCGACTTGAGATCTTATCAACTATTTTGGGTGATACCCATTTGATCTTGAAAAAGCCAAATTAGGCAAAACCACTCTTTGACCGAGAAATGTTGAGTGGATAATTTAGAGCGGAGAGTTATAATACACCCCAATTAAGAAAATAGGCATTAAAGTCTTTATCCCATTAGACAAACACTTAGGTCATGGTCATAATCCTAGATTTTTTATTCATTTGGAGAAACGCTAAAAATAAATATTTGTAGTCTTCTTTCTTTATTTTGAGATCATTAAATTAACATTAGAAATAAAAAATAAAATCCTTGTTATGGATGTACAATCTAGATAATCCAATTGCTCATTTCAAATATATACCCCAAACTCCCATCCTAGCTCCCTATTGATTCAACCCCGACTCTTAGTTCGGCTTGTATTATTGCATATGACCATTTCATGTCTCTTTTGAGTGTCTGATTTGGACATTATCAGTGCCTTAACATACCTGTATGATCTCTTCCTTCTTCCTCAACCTAGCTCAACACAACTTCTTGCATTTATAACAAGTGAAACGATATTGTCATCAATAAATAATGTTTTACAATCGTGTTTGGCTAGTCGTATGGCATACCAAAAAATGGGCAAAAACTCCCCTATTGTTACTACATCTGAAAGACCACTATATGTCATCAATATCCCAATAACAACAATGATAACCAACAATAGGAATAATAACAACACAATCAGATATGAGCTTCTCCGATTATCTTAACAATCATATTGAGAGGCAAGCACGTTTTACTAATAACAAAACGTAAATTAAGTCCAACTCTTATTCTATAAATTGGTTCACAACCTTAAGAAAATCATATAATATATGTAAAATATGATTCCTAGTTTAAAACATTAACAAAATGACTTCCAAAATAACCCCATATGCCTAGCACCCTAACTTTTTGTCACGCCCCAAACCTGGGGAGGCATGGCAGGCACCCGATGCCGCACTGGCCCGAGCAAACCACTCTATAACTTTTTTCTTCTTTGTAACTGTCATGGCCAACATGGCCATAACTCACGATGTATAACTTGTAAGTGGAAAAACAGTGTATCACTAAAACCATTTCTCTTAAAACATGAGTACATATGGGCCGTGAAGGCCTCTGACATACTGTACAAAATGAACATCTGTCTACAAAACCTCTAAGATTATTTGACATCGGACAGGGTACCGGCCTACCCATAAGTCTGTAGCAAAACTGTAACACGATTACTCATGGACTCGGCTTCTCTCTGAATGAGGTGGAGTCTTACCGAACCTTCGCTGAATGCCAATCTCATCTACTATGAGGGCTCATCAGACCGATTATCTATATCTGCGGGCGTGAAACGCAACGTCCCTAACAAAAGGACGTCAGTACGAAATAATGTATTCAGTATGTAAGGCAATATAATAAAAGCTAAAACTAAACTGATAATATAATAACTGTAAGTAGATGGAAGTCAAAGATAATATGAAGATATGCGTACCTGCTGATACTGACTCAACTCTCTCAATATAGTAAGTAAAATACTTGTCCGGCCTTATAAGGCTCGGTATATATATATATATATATATATAGAAAACTGCTCTACTGTAGTAGGCTCGCTCATAGGCGCTCGGCCATACTAGACTCTATATCTCGACCAACTGGGCTCGCTCATAAGCGCTCGGCCACAGTAGGCTCGGTATATATATAACTGCTCTACCGTAGTAGGCTCGCTCATAGGCACTCGGCCATACTAGGATTTGTGTCTCGACCAAATAGGCTCGCTCATAAGCGCTCGGCCGCAGTAGGCTCGGTATATAACTTACCATCTGATCAGAGGTTGCCCAATAGGGGCCTGCCCATCGATTATAACTCGATGATAATAAAAATACTTTTAATACTGTATATATCTAAATTCTCTGCTCTCGTTACTGAGAGAAGGAAATACTCAACTGAATATGAATTCCCCACAAGGAGAATATTATAACTTACAAAATAGTCAAATATATGCAATTTGCGAGACTAGCAAAATATATGTAAATTCCGGGATATGAATTTTTATTTATGACTCATAAACAAAAATCGCGTAATTACAAGATCATGCAAAATGAAAGAAGAGCTTAGCCTTAACATACCTGCGTCGATTCTCTTGACAATCCTTTAAACACCCGTCAATTGCGACAACATATAACGGCAGATCGAAGTAGCGGAAAATCCATATGATATTCTTGAGAAGGATTATACCATACTCCATTAGAATTTGGAAGTCACGTTGCTATTACATAATCAAAATTGTGTGGCTGCTACACAGATGGACATCACGGTAACCGTAAGTATATATACACATTACCAGGAAGAGAAATCAGAGATATTTGAGAACCCTTGCTTTTAATGAGAATTAGATAACAGTGTGCTGCTTCAAAGAATGGAGGTATTGATTCTTACACATTTTGAATCATTTCAGTAATAATCTTCTTCCGTAATTCTTGCTTCTTCTCTATCCGTTAGTACTTTCACCAAGTATTTTTCCTTTTTTGTTCATGAAAGTATCTGCTCTATGTATGTAGTCGGTCTTTTTGGCTTCAAAATTAGATTGCTTCTTTTCATTCAGTCTTGAATTGGATGATTACGTTTTGTTCCTAGTCTAACTTCTAGAATATATGTTTTCCAAAGTTCTGGTTTTCCTTCTAGGAATAATTCTCTAAAGTATAGCTAGTAGGATAGTGACAAAAATACATGTTGTGAAGTAAAGGAAAAGGTAACAAGTGTGTTTCAATTCTAGGCTTCTTTAGATTTTTGCTCTAGGTGTCAATTAGCGTAGAGCAGTGACTGTAATATTGTGTACACGTGCACCTACTAACGGTGATTATTCATTCTAGCTTCTTACACGTGGACTAATATCCATATAATTAAAATTATCTCAAATTACTTAAAATACTACTTACTTTTTAAGACACTTTATATATACTCAACTATCATGATCATGTGATACCATATAAAATCAATACATACACTATTATGTAATTAAATCATCCATGTAACAATATATATATTTTTTTAACTTATAATTTTCCTAGCCTCTATTAAAGAGTAGAAATTCTCGCAGGCTTAATTCTTATAATGGTAGAAAGATAACCTTCTTTTCTTGTGAGAAAATAATTTCTATATTTACATCAAAGAAAATCTCATAAACTTTCTCATAATATGTGTATAATTTATCATATTCGAAAATAGTAATAATGGTAACTATTCGAAATTATACTTATAAAATATTTACTATAATACTCTACTTAAAAGAAAATACAACATTAACATAATCTCTAACGGTTTCATGTAAACTTACAGGGTCTCATAATAAAAATATCTCAAACCCTCTATAACCTCCTAATAGACATAAACCCTTCGAACTTATTTCGATTTACTACATGTTAAAAATGACTTAGTACTTTACTTAATTTTCAAACATTGCATATAGATAAACTAATAAATGATCCTTCAGCTTCAAGGATATTTATTCTTCGATTTCCTTGCGTGTGATATGAGAAATTTTACAATATTTTATCACGTGCAAACACGAAAAGAGTATGTACTTTATTGCATATTGATATTACCAAATTCCCTTGACTGAGTCATGATGTGAAATTGAATTTGAGAAACAAATTAATAGTAGGTCGCCTATTAAAACAGCGGCGTTTTTTTTTTCATATTTTATTTCTGACTCACTCTTCATTGTAAGGGCTCGCTTACCCAATTCTCATCTTCTTGGTGTAATGTAGAAAAAGAAATTCTCATCCTTGCCTTGAGATAAATTAGTAGCCAAAAGCGGAATAATCTACTTATTCCCTTCAAGCTCATATGAATTACTATGACTTATCCTAATATTAAATTACGAGACACAACACTTTTATTGTCAATCACTTATCTTTCGCCTTTTCCTCTTCAATAAACTTAGTTAACACCCAGAACACCTTAACAACGGCAGAAACAACATTATCAAATTATTTCTCATAATTTCTAGCCACCACAAACAATATATGTGGCCAAAAACAGTCAAACCAAAAAGATAACCATGTCCTATGTTCTTTCAAGTGCTATCTTATGGTTTTTCACTCAAACAACATAACCAACTCAAGATTAACCTTAGGAAAAATGAAGAAGATACTATACATACCTTGGAAAACAGCTACAACTTGAAACTCCATCTCAACTTAGCTCGCAATAGCCCTCGATGACACCACAACATCATAGAAACATTCTCTTGTAGTCTTTAACAATTTTGATGATGATTTGAGTTTATTTCCCTCGAGTTTGGTTCTTGGGATCTTGGAATATGTTAGAGTGGGTTTTGGAGAGATTTTGGACGAATTTCGAGTAAGAATTAACCCGAAATGAGGCTGAAGCATCTTTTAAAAGAAGTAAGGTCGGTGGCCGTCTCATGTGGGTCCCAAAAGGAGCTGCTTGCACAGTCTCACATAAATATAAATATCTCTCTACTATGAAGTCATATTGAAAAATGATTTAATGCATTGGAAACTAGACTCGTAGATCTTCAATTTGGTGGGTATATCTCCTCGTAAATTCAAGTACGTTGAGAGAAAAGCTCAGTAACATTATACCTAAATTTTCAGTGAAATAATAAAGGTAACTCGCGACAACTTTTGTCGACTTTTGTGTCATAACTCTCTTGGCTTACAAACTTAACAAAAGACTATAATACAACTAAAATACCTCATAAAATTACCGTCTTATCATCTTAAATACCCTAGTCTCACCCCACAAGTACGGGTTATAACATTCTCAATTTGCCGACGTTTATTGAAACTTATTTTCTTTGATTCGATTAGCTTCTTAACCTTCCAACCCTCATGAACTCCTTAAAACTTTTTTTAACACATCATTATCTTTGTAAAGGTCCTTCAACTTTCTAGCTTATATTGATTCACTTAAAACGAATTCTA
This sequence comes from Nicotiana glauca, assembly GCA_026770625.1. Classification (NCBI taxonomy): domain Eukaryota; kingdom Viridiplantae; phylum Streptophyta; class Magnoliopsida; order Solanales; family Solanaceae; genus Nicotiana; species Nicotiana glauca. The sequence goes on along the minus strand of MU737409.1, from coordinate 57,067 downwards.
ACCTGAAAGTACGGGTTGTAAGAGAAAAGATAACATGTAGCAATGACTTCAAATAAGAATAAATAAATAATGAAAAAGATAACATGTAACAATGAAAAATGCAATAACTCCAACTAAAGCATAAGAGAAAATTATCAAATAACATGTAGAACAAGTGTTAACAAAGTCAAATAAGGCGTGTAAGGATAGACTAACACAAGTAAGAGTATATTGACTATGAGAGTTTAAAACATGATACGACAATTCAATTAAAGAATGTGAAGAGTCTAAGTAGCCTCAATCGACCAAATACCATGTACAACCCGTGTACCCACCTGTCACCTTAGTACACAGTTTTCACATAGCACAAATAATAGAATCAATCCTAAATCCTATAGGGTAGTTCCCAATATTAAGATAGGTAGGATACTTACCTCAACTAGCGAAGCTCAATCCTCGAAAATAGTTTGTTTTCTAAAGTTCACCTCCACACGACTCATATCTAACCAAAATTTACTTAATATCATCAAAAATGCTAGGGAAAACAATTACAATAGATAAAACTGTGATCTTTACACTTTTCCTAAATAGCCAGAAAAGTCTACTTGGGGCCCGCCAGGTCAAAACCCCAGTCTAAGGATGGATTCCGGCTACCCATAACCCCACAAGTCCATATATATGATTAATTTCAAAATCTGAGTCCAAATCGACTCTCAAAACTCAAATTCTTATTTCTCAAAAACTTGGCAAGTTTCACAAATTTTAACCTTGATTCACATAACTTTGATGCTAAATATAAGATATATTGATTCACAAAGTTTCACCCAGTGTTTGTAGATGAAAATTCCCCCTCCAAATTGCCTTCCACCGAGTCTAGGATTCTAAAATAAGAGAATATGTTGAAAAAACCTGACTTCTAGCCCTTTTGTCCAACTGCAGATGTTTTCATTTGCGACACATGGTTCATATTTGCGAACCCTCACAGTTGCGGACTAGGGATCGCATTTGCGTACCCTGACAACCTCAACAATTGTCGCAATTGCGATAAAGGCTTCGCAAAAGCTTCACAATTGTTAGCAAAAGTTACCCAAGTCCCATACCTACTGACTTTGCAATTGCGAAGGGGCCAGTCACTATTTCGACATTAGAGACCCCCCTTTCACCTTCGCGATTACGAGGCTTGTGCTCACAATGCGATAATAGAGCACCAACAACACCAGAAATTCCATGTTCAGTTCAAAACATTCTGAAACATGTCTAAAACGCATCCAAGCCCTTGGTCCTCCAAACCAAACATCCACACAGGTATAAAAGTATCATACGAACTTGCTCTGCTATCAAATCATAAAAATAACATCTAGAACTATGAATCAGACACCAAAATACGTGAATTTCAAGTAAATTTCAAGAACATTTAGAATTGTAACTAAATGTCCAAATCCTATCAAATCAACTCCAAACTATATCAATTTTTTCAGAAAAGTTCTAAATAACATAGTGGACCTATTCCAAGCCCAAAAACAAAACTAAAATACTATAGCGATAGCCAAATTGCAAAATTTTAGCAAAACAACACAAATCAACTACAAACTTCTGAATTTGATTCCGGTCATACGCCCAAGTCCAAAATCATGATAGGAAGCTACCAGAGCCATCAAAATACCGTTCCGGAGGCATTTTCACAAAATTCAAGGTTTGGTGTATATTTCTAACTTAAGCTTCTAAGTTAAGAATCAAAGGGTCCAAATCAACCAGAAATCCTTGCGAGATGAAACTTATCAATCCTGTAAGTCATAAAACTATAAACACACATGTATGAATCATAAAAAGGGTAAATAGAGCACAATTACACAAAACGACCGATCGGGTCGTTACACTTGATCTCGTTATCCTCCTACTGAGTATGTACTCTTGACTGATTGGGGAGAGCCTGAGAGTTTTGAAGAGGTCATGTAAGTGAAGAAAAAAAAGTGGTTTGATGCCTCAAAGGATGAAATGAAATCCTTGCGTGATGATCATACCTTTGATTTGGTTAAGCTACCTAAAGACAAAAAAGCTTTGAAAAAGAGGTGAGTTTTCAAGTTGAAACATGAAGATTGAAACTCAGTTCCACGGTACAAGCCCATAGTAGTTGTCAAGGGATTTAATCAGAAAAAAGGAGTCGATTTTGACGAGGTATTCTCTCCGGTTATGAAGATGTCATTCATTGGTGTGGCTCAAAGCTTAGCTACAAGTCCTGATTTAGAGCTTAAGCAAATGGATGTTAAATTTATTTTTCTCCATCATGATATAGATGAAGAAATTTTTATGGAGGAGCTAAGTCAAGGGAAAAGAGAATTATGTTTGCAAGTTGATCAAGAGCTTGTATAATTTGAAACAAGCTCCGAGATATTGGTACATGAAATTTAGTTCTTTTATGAGTCAGCAAGTCTTCAAGACTTCTTCAGACCATTGTGTTTTTGTGCAAAAATTCTCTGATGATGACTTCATTATCTTAATGTTTTATTTTGATGACATACTTGGTTTTTTACATAATGCTTGAAGAATTTAGAAGTTGAAGCAAGAGTTGAATAAGTCTTTTGTTATGAAAGACTCTGGATCAACAAAGCAGATTCTTGGTATGCAGATTGTTCGTGATAGAAAGGACAGTTGTGGTTAGCACAAGAGAAGTACATTCAAAAAGTACTTTGCAGGTCCAACATGTATAAAGCTAAGGTTGTCAGCACACCTTTAGCTATGCACTGCAAATTGAGCATGAAGTAGTGTCCTTCTAGTGATGTTGAGAAGGAAGGTATAATGAAAGTTCTTTATGCATCAATTGTTAGCAGTCTAATGTATGTGATGATTTGTACAAGACTAGATATTGTTCATGATGTTGGTATTGTTAGCTATTTACTTTATATTCTAAGAAGATATCATTGGATAATGTGAAGTGGATTATGAGATATCTTTGTAGCGCTTCTAGTCTAAGTTTATATTTTGAGACAGGAAAGCCTATTCTTCGTGGTTACATTTATTCAGATATGGTTGATGTTGTTGATTAAGTCTACTTCAGGTTACTTGGTTATTTTTGTAAGGGGAGTTGTGTCTTGGCAATCTACGTTGCAAAAATGTGATGTTTCTATCTGCTACAGAAGCTGAGATTATTGCTGTCATTGAAGCTTGTAAAGAATTGCTCTAGTTGAAGATATTTTTGGGGAACTTGACTTTTATTAGAGAGCTATGTGCTTTATTACGACAGTCAAAGTGCTATTCATCTTTGCAAGAACTGTACATTTGATGGTAAGTCGTACATATTTATATAATATATCATTAGATTAAAGAAGTGTTGGATTCTTAGTCGCTTGAACTTGAGAAGATTAACACTGATATGGTTCAGATATGTTGACAAAAGCTATACCAAGAGGGAAGGTTGAAGAGTGTTCCATGGTCGCCGGGGTGACAGTCTCCTCCACATAGCTAGGAGGGGGAGAATTGTTAGGTTTTTGGATTTTTTCCCTTCTTATGTGGATTTAAAAAGTATCTTTTCGACCTAGCCCATTTTGCCCTAAATCCCACTATATATAGGAAAAACTAAGGTTTTGTTTAATGAATACAAGAGTTATTTTACAATAGCCATAAAGAGAGAGAAAGTGAGAAAGAAGTGATGATTTTCGCACCAGTGAAAATCAGCTACAACAATCTGCTTTATGCTGCATCTTTAAATTTGTTAACAGTTGGATCATGGTTAAATTTGAACTGATAATTCTTAACATCTGGTCCTTGGATTTCTACGGTAGAGATTGGATTTGTTGGTCTGTAGCTCCAGGTTTTGAGCATGAACAATAACTCGTTTTTAGGGTGATTTTTCTCCTACATTTACTAGTTTTGGTGCTATCTTTTATGTATTGTTGCTCTGTGTTTGATATTTATGTTGTAGCCATTTGGAAGACATTTTTGTAACTCTTATTGATTGTTACTGGAGCTTTTATGGGCCGTAGGTCCAGTGGTTGTTTCCTCTTCACCTTGAAAGAATTTTCCACGTAAATTTGGTATCTCTTGTATTCGATTTATTTTGCTTGCTTTGATATTTTGTTGTTGGTATAGTTGCTACCTGAATTTCCACTTGTGCTATTGTTTATTGTCTTCTCTTGGTTCAGTAGATTGGGAAAGTTCAACTTGGATATTTCTTTTGTTATTACCTTGTTGTTCAATTTGATTATTTCTTGTTTATTTCGAACAATGAGCCCCGTACAACCCACCCATTTTTACTTCTCTATTATCTGTTGATTATGTTTTATATAAGCCTAATGGTTCGGTAATACTCGCAATATAGTGTGATATTGTCCTCTTTAGGTCAAGAGCATATATTTTTCCTAAAAGGGTTCACACCATTAAGAGATCTCTACACTTTATATGTAAGTTCCGAATCTTTTCAATTATATGGGACTTTGTTTGCACACCCAATACCTAAGACATAATTAGTTAATTCTCATTTGAGTTGTCTTGTTGACCTATGGAACTAGAATAAGCTCGATTAATACCTCTTTTCACAATGCCTATTTAAAGATCTTTAATGACAGGGTACATAGTGTTGACGATCAATTTTGACCCTCCTTTTAAAATTAATTTACTGGTACTTAATAATTTACAATAAATATTTTTAATGTACTTTCTATCAAGAAATACCTATTTTTACAAATTAATTAAGTATTAAATTTGAAATTAATCACCCAATATTAGTATTATGTAATTACAAATATACTTACTATATTAGTATTATTAAAATAATCTTTTATGCACACCACGTAGGTTTTATCATTAATTTAATAAATTATTTTTCAATTTTAATTAAATAGGTATTATGTTAACATTTTGAAATTAGTGTCATAATTTAAAAGGCAACATATTTTACAAATAATTTATTATAATAATTGGTATTATATTTAATAATTATAATTTCACTACATTTTATTGGAAATTAATTAATTTTAATTAAATTAATTCTAAAAAGGTTAAAAAAACTAAAAGTCTACAATTGCAATTTCTTAATTGATTACACAATAGTAATATTTAAAATAGTTCTAGCCCAAATACCAGGGCTAAATCCGGATATATCCCAGTTCAAACAACCTACTCTCCCCAAGCTGGCAATACCCCCCTAACCATTTGAACCAATCAAAGCACGCCACATCACCTGTTTATCTCCAAGATGGCAATCCTCCCAAACAACCCCCTCACAAAAGAATCACAACAGATCCCAATTGTCCACCCTACAAAGCAAGGACCCTAGTTTATCTCCGTTTTTATTTTAATTTTAATACCCTATTTGATTTAATCTCAATCGTTAAAATCAAAATAACCAACGAACTCCATAATTCTTCAGTTTTATTGTTTAATCCTTGACTTATTAGGGCCATGATTAATAATCAATGGCCCAGATTTCGTCTACGAACTTCAGCCCTTAGAGACCCTCCCCAATCATATAACCCCTCCTTCAGCCAAATCTATTCCCTCTTTCCATCTCCTTACTCTAAGTATCGCATGAACATCAATCAACACAAAGCATGTAGGGTGGAAGCTGGTGCTGTAATATCACGATCCTAAAACCGACCAGATCATGATGGCGCCTTCGTAAAATTAGGCGAGCCGACACAACTCCCGAATTAACTATTTAATCAATAAAAATTATTTTTAAGCCTTTAATTAATCAGATATCTCATAATATAATTCTAAATAAATAGTGCGGAATAAATACACAGTCCGACATCGGGGTGTCACAATCACGAGCATCTACTAAGGTCTGAATACAATGAAGAGTCTAGAAATGTACTAAATATAGTCTAAGGAAGACAAGAGGGAGAAATAGCAGTGCTGCGAACGTCGGGCAGCTACCTTGCTAACTCCAATGACTCTGCCACTAAATAATCAACACCCACTACCGGGTTCAGAACTACCTAAATCCGCACACAAGGTGTAAGGAGTAATGTGAGTACGCCACCTCCGTAAGTACTAAAAGTAAATAAAATCTGAGTAGTAAGAAAACACGTAAGCCACGTCAACACGTAACACCAAATACATGACATTTCCAACACAGTACAGAAATCATTTACTTTGTAAATCAAGCTCAGTTCAGTAAAAGCCTTTGAAAATAAATTTAAATAGATTCAAACGAGTGATAAAACAGTGAGTAAAAATGATAGAAAACATGGACTGCCCCTCCGGCAAAACGTGTACCATGAACCGTCCCTCGGGCTACCTCACAATCACTCATAATCAGTTGCTCGGGCCTAATAGGAATCAAGAACAGCCCCTCGGGCAACAATATGAAACAACAACAACCCCTCGGGCTTCATCATATCATTCACACTGGGTACCTGCACTCAGTAGGGGTGTACAGACTACGGGAGGGGCCGCTTACGTCCCAAACTCAATAACAAGCTATCTCGTGGCAAAATCAATATATCACTCACTCAGGGTACCCACGCTCATTGGGGGTGTACAGACTCCGAGAGAGGCCCCTTACGGCCAAGCGCAATATCAAGCCACTTTGTGGCATAAGAACTCATGCCCTCAGCCTTAAAATCATTAATTAATACGATAGTGTTGCGGTGTACAGCCCGATCCCATAATAACCTCACAACCCATGCCCTTGACCCTACTCAGTCAGAAATCTCTAAATGCCACACGGGGCACAGTAAAATATGATGCTCAGACCAAACTATCATTTAAGATGTCAAAATAGAGTAAACATGGCTAAGTTGTGAAAATAGTAGAATATAGCATGACTGAGTACAAATGTAAAGTCAAAACAGTGAGGAATAGTAGTAAAAATTCCCTAAGGGTCCAAAATAGTTGGCACGAGGCCCAAATATGGCATTCAGCCCAAAATCTGATGATAACAAATAGTTTTAAAATTAAATACATTGTTAAATAGTCATACGGGATAGACTAAGTTACGATCCCCAACGGTGCACGATCCTACACTTGTCATCTAGCGTGTACGTCACCTCAAAATAGCATAACGATGTGAAATCCAGGGTTTCATACCCTCAGGAAAAACATTTACGATCATTAGTTATCTCAATCCGAGCAAAATCCTACTTCAAAATGCTTTTGCCCCTTGAATCGGCCTCCAATCGACCTGAATCTATCCATAGTTAATTCAATTCAATCAATACTAATTATAGGAATTAATTCCATATGAAAATACAAATTACCCAACAAAATTCAAAATAGGGCCCATATCTCGAAATCCGACGACACTTACAAAATCCGACAACCCATTCAACCACGAGTCTAACCATACAAAAATTACTAAATTCCAACAACATTTCGACCCTCAAATCCTCAAATGTATCCAATAGGGTTTTCAAACTTTTCCCACTGAAAATCACCAAATTAATGTTAAAAAAATGATGGATTCGAGTAATCTATCAAAAATTATGTGAAGAACACTTACCCCGTTGTTTTCTATGAAAATCCCTTGAAAAATCGCCCCACCCGAGCTTCCTTGGTCCAAAAGTGGAAAAATGGGAAGAATATAGACTTTATTCCGCTGCCCAGGGGTTCGTTCTTCGCACCCTTATCTCGCGTTCGTGATGAGCAAATTCCTCATCAACGATTTTCAAACTCATTCCAGACAGCCTTTAGTATAATTGACATAACTCTTTGCACACAACTCCAAATGAAAAATGGTTTGATGCTCTGAAAATTAGACACCAAGGACTATAATTTCATAGGTTTCTCATTTCCTTAGTCATTATATATTGCAGTATATACGCTTCCAGAGTAATCCCTGTGCAGCAGAGATTTTCAAACTCTCCCCGAACAGACTGTAGAATAACTACCACAAATTTTTGTACACAAATAGAAATGCCAATTCATTTACATTTCTAAAAACTAGACACAAAGGACTATAACTTTCATGCTTGTATTATCTCCAAAGTCCTTATAGATTGTGAGATATATGCCTTCGAAGTCAGATCTGTGCAACCGAAATTTCCTTCTTCGCGAATGCGAGAGTCTCTACGCGAACGCAAAAAACAAACTTCCAGAGGCCAAATTCTTCTTCGCGAATGCGAGAGGCTCCACGCTAACGCGAAGAACAACACCAGATATCAGAAAATTAGCATCCAAAGTAGCCCAAAATGATCCGAAACAAACCCGAAACACACTTGTGTCCCTTGGAACCCCAACCAAATATACCAACAAGTCCTAAAACATGATACAGACTTGGTCGAAACATCAAATCACATCAAACAATGCTAAAACCATGAATCACACCCCAGTTCAATCTTATTGAAACTAAGAACTTACAACTTTTATATTTGATGCCGAAACCTATCAAATCAAGTCTGATTGACATCAAATTTTGCACACAAGTCATAAATAAAATAACGGAACTAGGAAAATTTTTAGAATTGGATTCTGGCCCTGATATAAAAAAGTCAACTCCCGGTCAAAATTCCAAACTTAAATTTCTCATTTTTCCCATTTCAAGCCTAATTTCATGATGGACCTTGAAATAAATATCCAGACACACTCCTAAGCCCGAAATCATCATACGGAGCTATTGGAATCATAAAAAACCCATTTCGGAGCCATTTACAAATTTTTAACCTTTCGGCCAAATTATTCAACTTAAGCTTTCTTCTTGGAGACTAAGATTCTCAATTCATTTCAAAAACCTCACCGAACCCTAACCAATTGCCCCGACAAGTCACATAACAACTGTAACGCATGAATTTAGCAGTAAATGGGGGAAACGAAATTGTATTATTCAGAATGACCAGCCGATTCGTTACATTCTCCTACTCTTAAACTTACGTTCGTCCTCGAACGTGCCCAGAGTTGTTCTGAAAAACATCAAATCACTGTATAACCTTACCATGCACATATTCGAGGGTGATCCCACATCACCCTCTCTCAAATAGATTCGATAGCACAACATAACTGAAATTTCATAATCCAGCCTAGCCCATTAACCTTAGAACCAAGTTTCCACTTTCGAAATCATCTATAAGATCAGAACCTCATATCTATACTCTGAATAAGTCTAATAAAGTTGTATCAACCTATATTCGTAACCCAAGATGTAATCACATGATATACCACATAACTCAGCCACTCGAAGCGATAACTTCTGATCACAAAAGCTCCTTAAGCAACCCAATACCGGTAATAAACCTCCTTCCAAACAAAGCCTCATTGCAACACTTTCGTAAACTGCCAATGATGAAGGAAACACGCAAAAAGTCATAACCATTCTTCGGATAAACCAATCATGGAGTTCCCTATCCTTCTGTAAGGACCATAGTAAATTTCTAAGCTGAATCTCGATATTATCCTTCTCATATGCTAAAATCAAATCCGATAGTATTCATTCAAGATCCCAATGACCTCATCTCATCCAATACGGCTACTCTAGTGACATGACACCTTGATACAATCTCATGCCACAACCCGTGCAACCTTGCACCAATAAGCAACAGTCCACATGTCCTCAAATTATGGAAAATAACTCAAATGAGAGAGCTTTACCGCAAGCTCACCAGTACTACCACAAAACGATGCTAAGAACCTATCACACATCGAGAAACCAGAAAACACGAATCTAACCCAAAATATCATTCCTCCACATAGTTTCACTGCAACGCGTGACCCTTTCCAAACATTGGTCCATATGAATCACCTCAAGTCACCATGCTCGAAATTACCAACCACGCACTATTGATGGCTAGTACCAAAATTGAATCACCATAACCACGGAGAGGCAAATGATATAACATAACATGAATCCCGAAAGAACATGACCAATACGATGTCCACCAAGCAACACCCAATACTCTTTTCGCTCAAATTCCACTATAAGACCCCAATAGAACCGCACCATTAGTGCATATAACCAACAAACAATCATAACTCCTCGTCATACCGAAGGGTAACTCGTAGATCACTCCAAAACACAAACAAGCTCAATAACACTCAAATGGCACATCCCTCAACAATAGTAATTCGGAGTCAACAAATTCGACCCGGTGTAGAACACACATCCATACATGCCTACCGATGAACCCTAAATCAACTCTGGTCGCCCACTGTATAAATACCCTCCGAAAGTCTATAATGACTGAATCACAACACATACTAACCTCTGACCAACCTTGACTATATTCTTTTTGTCACAGTTCATAACCACGAAACAATCTACTCACGAAAACATTTAGTCTCCCAATCCATAGAACATACGGATCACCATCTCTGATCTCGACTTCGCCACTAGAATGTTCGCACTGATCCATTTACACGAACATCCCATGTGGAATACTTCAAAAATTCGTATATGTCACCAGGGAAAATTGAATATCAGCAGTCAATCCAACAAGAGAGTGCTGCAATACTAAGGAAGTATCCTTAACTCAAACACATTGCCCTTTTCTAAAAATGTATACCCTCATCAAGCCACCCCAATTAGTAATATCATTTCCCTAATCCTCTGAAATTGCATGAGCTGCATATGAATTTATGACCTTCCTTTCAGAACTGAACCATGACCTTACACATGCAAATCTCAGTCCTACACAACATAACACATACAGCATAACATCCTAGGATAAACATCATAACTTCATATCCATTTTTGAGCCACAAGCAACTACGTACTAAACTAGCCAAGAACTCTCCATTGATCCCATATAGAAGAAAATCATTCTACATCCCATGCTCCTCACGCTCGTAGAAAATATACATCTCTAATCGTGGTAGAAACCATAAGGAACTCTTCGAATTCAATTTTCGCAAAACTAAACCGTCCGAATTGAATCCTTCTAACTCAACCAAGCTACACAGGCCACTAAAACCCAAGAGCATTGTTGCGAAACACCTGTAGAAACTCATTACCTCGTTAGCATCCAAAGAACTAATCATATCCCTTACCATGACGATCCAACCTGCTACCAAGCTATCCTATTTATCCATGTTCCTTCTGAACTGCCTTCAAATTGATACGTTTCCTTGCTAGTACACCACTATCCTTAACTAAAACTTGCCCCACAAACTTTAACAAAAACTACACCGTCTAAGGCTTAGAAGCCTCTGAATACTCTCTTAAATATCCCCAGAAGTACCACATTCCAAACACTTACCATGAAGAGACTTCCTATAAAACTAAAGCCATTACCGTCACCTTCCTGATAGTAATATGCAGAATCCATAATTGATATAAAAATACCATGAGTCGTGACACCCTGTAATGCAAACCTCATTTTCTATCCAAATATACAACCTAAAAATCTTTACATGTAAAATGTTGAACACATTAGAACCATTCTAGAGAGTGATCCACTCCGCTCAAACCTAAATTAGACTAATCAAACGGGCCGAACGACATGCGCCCCATTAGAACAAAAACACCTATGGAAGTTACCCCACCTTAATGCAACTAAACAACTTTCTGTTCTATGTACCGTACATCCTTTACCAATAACAACTAAAGTCATTCCATAAATTCTTATACGCCCAAAAAGCATAGCACAACCCCTATCTAAAATCTCCTTTACTAGAGGTTTCCTCGATCTCAGCCTCTAAAAGACATAACTTATTCACATGCCTCAAACCGGAACCAACATAGCACATAACTGTGCAATAAAACCGATCAATAGCAGACTCCCCCACTTGGCTCAAAGCCATAGATCAAAAACACATAATAACTCGCAATGCCTATACACCAATACCTCCATAATACCATAGTGAGATTAAACTCAATCTTCATAAGCTCGTGCAACACAAGCCATCTAGTATTTCAAATCTTCTACAAATCTCGCATTCACCCTCGTAGCAGTCAAGCCCACTCTCTTAAACGACCCAAACTCAAATTGCAACACATATATTTTACTGGTAAAGAGGACTCCCCACCAACTACATAAGGATCACACAAACCTCAGAACACCCCGCAAGAGATTATCCACCTGCTTAGCCTTAAACTGGTATCTCTCTATACTCTTCCATAATCATAACTATTACACAATCACTTAATCTTCCTGAGTCTAAAATCATATCACAACATGAAATCTACTTCACTTCCCAACAAGACAACATGAAAAGATCATTCAACACTCCCACAACTTGGGATATACATCAAATCACGATGGAAATCAAGCACCGGATAGTTCTTACTACCCCCAAGCAGACCCTTCTCATCTTGTCCAAATCATATGTATACATCTCATAGTCGCATTGTACTCATCACGTAGCTATCCACTCATCACTCCTACTAATAGGGACACTATAGGAGATACAAATCTAAAAGCACATGCCAACACCATCAATGCCTCAATGCTTAAGCTTTAGGCGGCCTCTAGTCCTCCAGACTGGCCCAACATCAACACACAAAGATCACATCTCTCCCATCTATCAAGGAATCACAAGCCATCGATGCATATCTGATACTGAGTGCTCATGCGCACATACGAATGCGTGGAGAAATTCAAGGAGTTACATTTCAAGCTGAATCAAGGACACACAATAAGAATTCAAGAATGTGATGTTTTTTCTAAAGGTTCTGCAACCTCCAAAGGATAAATACAGACATATCCATACTGATCCGGGAGACTCTACTAAACCTGCTTATGACTCGTGAGACCTATGTAACCTAGGCTTTAATACTAACTTGTCACGACCCTAAAACCGACCCAGTCGTGATGGCTCTTACCGTGAAACTAGGCCAGCCGACACAACTCCCAAATTAACTATTTAATCAATAAAAATCATTTTTAAGCCTTTATTTTAATTATATATCTCATAATATAATTCTAAACAAATAGTGCAGAATGAATACACAGCTCGACATCGGGGTATCACAAGCCACGAACATCTACTATGGTCCGAATTCAACAAAGAGTCTAGAAACGTACTAAATATAGTCTAAGAAAGACGAGAGGGAGAAATACCAGTGCTGCGAACGTTGGGTAGCTACCTTGCTAACTCTAATGACTCTGCCACTAAGCAATTAACACCCACTATCGGGTTCAGAACAACCTGAATCTGCACACAAGGTGTAGAGAGTAATGTGAGTACACGAACATAGTAAATAGTAAAAGTAAATAAAAGCTGAGCAGTAAGAAAACACATAAGCCATGTCAACACGCTACAAGAAATGTAGGACATTTCCAACACAGTACAAAAATCATTTACTTCGTAAATCAAGCTCAGTTTAGTAAAAGCCTTTGAAAACAACTTTCAATAGTTTCAACAGAGTGATGAAACAATGATTAAAAATGATTGAAAACATACACCCCCTGAGGCAAAACATGTACCATAAACCATCCCTCGGGCATAATATGAATAGAACCAGCCCCTCGAGCTACCTCACAATCAATCGTAATTAGCCCTTCGGGCATAACATGAATCAAGAATAGCCTTTTGGGCAACAATATTAAACAAAAATAGCCCCTCGGGATTTATCATATCACTCATACTGGGTACCCGCGCTCACTGGGGGTGTACAGACTCTAGAAGGACCACCTTACAGCCCAAGCGCAATAACAAGCTATCTTATGGAAAAATCAGCATATCACTCACTTATGGTACCCACTCTCAGTGGGTGTACATACCCCCGGAGGGGCCCCTTACGCCCTAAGCGCAATATTAAGCCACCTCATGGCATAACAATTCATGCCCTCAGCCTCGAAATCATAAATTAGTACAACACTGTTGCGGCGCACAGCCTGATCCCATAATGACCTCCACTTAGTCAGAAATCTCTAAATGCCACTCGGGCAAAATAAAATATGATGCTCTACCCAAACTATCATTTAATATGTCAAAATAAAGTAAACATGGTTGAGTTATGAAAACAGCAGAATATAGCATCACTGAGTACAAATATAAAGTCAAAACAGTGAGGAATAGTAGTAAAAACCCCCGTAAGGGTCCAAAACAATTGGTATGAGGCCCAAATATGAAATTAAGCCCAAAACATGATGATAACAAATAGTTTTAAAATTAAATATGCAATTAAACAGTCATACCGGATGGACTAAGTCACGATTCCCAATGGTGCACGATCCCACGCTCATCATCTAGCGTGTACTGATACGCTCAAATTATACTTTAATAAATATTGTAAGGATGTCGGTGTCAAATATAGTAACCCAACAACGTTGGGGCCGAATCCCACAGGGAATAGCTGTGAAAAGCTACTTGATTAGTGTGTCACTCGACTTAAGTCGTAATTCTATTCGGTTAATTGTAACAAGAGTATGGTGTAATTGTGATTTGAAGAAATAACGAATATTGAGATTAAGAATGTAATTAATTGGATTAAAGAAACCAAGTTTGTGGCCCCTTCAATGAAATGTAATGCTACCGGTGTTAATATGATATATTTCTAATGGAAGGTCCTTTTGATGTGCAAATGATTTCTAAATAACTATCCAATATTTTTCAATAGTTGGGTAGTATTTACTCTTTATAATTTTTTCAACTATAAAAGAGTTGCAATTAAGAACAATCAATATATGCCAAATAAAATCCACTTAATCCTAAGGGATTCAATTTAACAAGGGTTAATGCCTTAAGTCTTTGATATTTACTTCTACCAAGCAAAGTTAGAACTTAATGGCATTTGTTAATGTTTGCAACCACCAACAATAAATGAAGAATAAGAATTAAATAAATATCAACCAACCATTATATATATTCAATAGTAAACACACATTAACATTACACCTATTTAGGGTCCGCAACCTTAGTATTTAAAGTTAGCTACTCATACTGAAATACAAAATGAAGAGAATATTTAATGCCATAAAGCTTACGAAGTGAAAGATTCTTGAACCAAAAGATTCCTAAAGTGAATAATATTAAAGCCTTGTATTGTAGCTCCCAAAATCAGACCAGATATCCCCACAAAACCCCAAATAAATCTATTTATAGTGGGCCATAATTCGGGGAAAAACGTGGAAAAAAATGCCCTTTCCTGTTAAATATGTGACCGCATATTTGTCACATAACAGACATGTGGTCCACATTCTGGACATGGCCATCGCATAGTTCAACCCTAGTTTCCAGGCCTTCTTCGCATTCATGGTTTGCGGTCCGCATTGTAGAAATGCGATCGCATTTCGCGTCGCATTTTCTACCTTCAGCAACCTTCAAGTTGAGTTTGCGCTCCATTCTATGGCTCGCATACAGGTTATGCAATCGCAGACTGGACCGTATTTCTTGCGTTGGATATTGCCTAGAACACTGTTGTGGTCTGCGATTCAAGTGCACATTCTGTGACTCGCATGTCGGATTTGAGATAGCATATCCACATTTGCGATGACTTTTTGCTCTTTTCTTTTCTTTTTGTGGCTTTTTGAATTTATTTCCATGCTCTTAAGTCCTTAAACCTCATGTACTGCAAAATACTAAAATTACATATGTATAAAAGATAATTGCATCTAAAACAAGCCAAAATCTAAGCAATTTGTATTAAATGTGCCAATATTCTCCGGCACATCAACACCCCCAACTTAAACTCTTACTTTTCCTCAAGCAACTAAGACAACACTATCCTATTCTAGACTCCATCTACAAGATATGAAACAATAGTGACCGTGGACGGTGTTTGGGGTTACTATTACAAGCATGCATTTTCGATTGCTTTACCCTTCTTGTAACATCAATATTTACAAAGATACTAATCAACTTGTGAAACTTTGAGCCTTAAACAATGTGACAAAATGTTACCCTCAGCTGAGTGTATTTGCATTTAACTCAAAAACTCAACTTCTGTTTAACCTAACAATTCATGTTCCCTCACTTGAAAGAAAGTCCCAAAATCACAATATTTACAATGATAATAACAAGGGATGAATTTACAAATACACTCACTCTCAAAAAGAGTTTCAAGTGTTACAGCATACCATACCATAGGCTTGCCCTTATTCTAATTTATTGCTTGATTTTAAGAACGCTCGATTGGAGATCCCATAAGGATTTTTTAGGCTTTTAATGTAGGTTTAGGGAAGGGTCGAATAAGAATTTGGGTAAAAGTGACTTCACCCTCCTTGAAGACTAATCACATTCTTCTTTCTTGTTGATCTTTTCTTCTTTTAAAACTACATAGCCTCATTGGCATCTAGTTACCAAAATAGAGCCACCTTAAATACCTCTCAAATTTTCTTCAAGGCTCCATATTTATATACATGTAAATATTTCTCTTTTTTATTTACATTTTTGTTTTAGAGCATGAATGATTTACTATGAGCACTTTGAGGTATATATTACTACACTCAATGTACAACCTTACCAATTTCCACATTAACACCACACCCCCAACTTAGGCTTTCAGCCTTATTCTCAATGTTCAAGGAGGGACAGGTTCAAAAGAAGGAATTATTTTACTAAAGGGGAAATGTTTGAAATGAGGTGGCCAAAGAAAAGGTTAAAGGCTCAAATAGGGTACTAGTGATATCATTTATGCAATTGTCGACTTGAAAGGCTAATTGGTTTTCCAAAAATCACAAATACTGCCTAAGGTTATTTTTCCAACCAAACGTAATTATTATAAGCATCGAAAAACCAATTGGGCAAGTTCTAGATGGCAGAAGTAGACACGAGAATTATCTACACAAAGAACTCATTCACATGGCACACGAACTGTTTGTCTTACATAGTTTGAAGCCCTCGAGTCAACACTTGGCAACTCAAAGCTTTCATCATATATACATGTATAACTCTAGGTAGACATAGAGTCACAAAGTGAGCATCAAGTTCAAACAGTTGATATCTCTCTTTTTTTTATATTAATGCAAGGGTATATACTATATACAAACACACATGCTTGAAACTAAACAAGTACACTAAACCGGTCAACATGCTTCATTCTAGTATCCTGGTTCTACTATTACACCCTTGGAAAAGAACTCGATGAATAAAAACCAAGGGGTATTCATTGCTAATTACTAAAGATGGACAACTATCTACTTATTTTTTACATATACAAGGATAGCATAACCTATGTACGAAAATCACAAAAAATCAATATATACACAACATAAATGAGTACATAAGTTCAACAGTTGCCAATGTCACAAAAATATATAAAAGGCTACCACCCCCAAATAAATGGCACACATTGTCCCTAATGCATAAGAACATGAAGTATAGTTTAGGGGCTCCATGAGGCGCACTAAGCGCTGTGGGAGTCAACAGCTGGCTGATTGATGGTGGGGTCACCCTCTGATACTGAAGCTGGGACCGATGAGATATCGGTCAGACGATTGACCTCCACTGATGGAGGGGGGATCTCTGGTTGATCCAATACTGGAGCTGGAGCCTATGAGCTGCTAGTGTTGCCATTGATAGCTGAGTGGCTGATGGATCTGCAGGGGCAGCCATGTCTACTAGTGAATGTGCTATAGCAACCTGAATTGCTGCTTGTTCCTCATCCTCAACTATAGGAGCAGCAATCTGCTTACCCTTCTCCTGAGGGCCTTCATCCTCCTCGGACCAAGAATCCTCATCATCCTCTCCCTCGTCTGCCTCCTCACTCTCAGACTCTGAAGACTGTTCGAACTCCTACTCAGAAGGTATCTCAATCTGTACGGTGGGAGTTGGAGGCTGGGAAGTCCCGGCTGTTGGAGGTGTAATATCCGTCATCAACGTGGAGAAGTCAAGTCCCAAACCTGTTGCTGTTGTGTCCGCTCCCTACTCACTTTCCTTGGGTAGGAAGGATGATTTATCGAACTCCAAAGTCTGCATCTTGTGGAGCTAGGTCTTCATAGCGGCAAATTTCTCCCGGAGCCTAGGAAAGTCATTAACCTCATGTCGCTCTATCTTCATTATCCTCAATTCAATCTGTTGCAGGCGATCCCCAATAGATGTTTGTTATTGTTGGAGTGCTGTCACTGAGGACTGAATATGAGTCAACGCCTATTTGATGAGGATAGGCAAGTTCTTCAGAAGCTGGTCTACCTTAGCATTAGCATGCTGAGCAATGAGAGCAAGCCTCGATACGGCTGGCAGTGCCATAGAAGGCTGAGCAGTGGTGGACTGAGAGGCATGCTATAAAGTAGAAGTGGATGCAACTGGAGCTGGAGGGGTCAAGGAATCAGTGAGTCTGAAGGCTCTACATCAATCGGACCTTGAGTCTGAACCTCTGGGGGAGAAACAACATCACTAATACACATGATATCAATGTCTCTCAGCTCCTTCCCTATCCTGTCAGAATGTGGCATGGTGGCGACCTTCACAGCCTTACAGAGGGCTATGATCAAGCAGGGGAATGAAAGTGAAGTGGTGTGATGCTTTGCCCAGATCCCTAGCTCTCAGAAGATAAGGGCACCCATATCAATCTTGATTCCTTCCATAATGCATGCAATGAGAAGGGCTTTCTCAATGCCTATATCAGTCTCGTTCCTGGATAGTATCAGGTGTGATCTGACAAAGCTGAGCCAAAATCGACCCTCTCGTGTGAGATCCTCCTTGTATATTTTGTGCACAGGGTTGATCCAAGTAGGGGTCCCCCATTCTATCACCGAAGCAATACAACTGCGCTCATTTTCCTTATTTTCCCATTTGGCAGCATACTCAGCTGTGCCCAATTTCCATCCAGGGAATTATAGCTCATTAATTTTCTCACTGTTGCAGTCCACATTCTTCCCCCAAACCAGCACAGTGTCACATAAAATTCTATTTTTGTGGTGCACATTTCTGTAGGCTCCATACCGTACATAGAACTCACGGACAAGGATGGGTCTCATTATACTCAACAGGCAGTTCAGTAAAGCACTCCTATTTTATTTGGTTTATGTTCTCCCATATATGGGGGAACTTCTCTTGTAACCCGTTCAAGCTCAATTGCTTCTCAGCCAGGATCTTATGTTTGGTGAGCTCTTCTCTGTACAGTGCCCTGGACCTATCAATCCCAAATCGGAGTTGGAAGTTATATCCCCTTTTCCTTCTCGCCTCAGCTTGTAGGTCAACTAAGGTCAAGATCTCCTCCTTATCAGACTGGGAGGGATGTGGAACATTAGGGTTCGTTCGTGATCATTTTTCTTGTGACACTTTACGAATGGAGGATGCCCTTTTCTTGTTGGAGGCTGAGTATTTCTTGGGAGCCATATCTGGACAAAAGTGGACTGTGAGCGAAATTATGGGCAATAGTGAAAAGAAAATTGAAAAATTGAAGAAAAAGTTGAAGATGCAACAGGATAGGCGATCGCATAACCACACTGCGTACCACAAACCTATCGTAAACTTGATTGTCCATGCTTGATCTCAGTCTGCAATGGGTTATGTGATCGCATAACACTATGCAGACTGTATAACCATCGCATACCAAATTTCTAAAAAAAAATCGCAAAATATGATTGCAAATCCCACCTCAAAGTGGAAAATACGATCGCAAAACTGCCACAAAAAGCATGAGTTGAAACTCGGTGTTGTGTTTCAGTTTGCGATGACTTTGCAGTCCGCATATCAATTATGCGATCGCAAAAGTCACTGCATTTCATCATCTTCCTTAGCCAATCTAGGGTTCAATTATGCAGCAAAAATTTGTGTATGCGATCCGCAAATTTTGTCGTCTCCAACGATTTGATTTAACCCTCAACGACGACGGTCCTAATTCTTACTACCCAGCACCCTAAATATATTTCCTACCTAAAAAACTATCACAATATGCACAGACAACTACTTACAAAACACAATCAAAAATAAAGAAAGAAAATAGAAAAGATATACAGGAGAAACAAAGGCAAAATTTAACATAAAAACTCGGGGGAAGGAAACATACCAGTGAAGATGAATAAGCACACTAGGGAGATGAATTCTCAAGTGTTGTCGTCCTTGGTTAGATGCCACTAGCCGTTTTACCCTTTTTTCGTTCTTTGTTCATTTTTTTCGTTTTTGTTTTGTTTCTTTCTGTTAAAAAAAATATTTTCGTTTTGTTTTGAACGTGTGAGAGCTGAAGGAATGTGAAGGATATACCTGAAGGATTTTGCGGTGGGTAATTCACCGCGTAACACACTATGCAACCACATAAGTGTTATGCGGTGGATTCAAGTGACTTGCTGAAGGGGCAAAAATATAGTGGACTATGTGATCACGTAGTGAAAATGTGGTCCGCAAAGTGCACCAACTCGTCGCATCTTTACCACCAGATTTAGCCAACACACCATGTTGGTTTGAGACCAAAATGCGGTCCGCATAGTGAAAATGCGGTCTGCATATGTGCAGCAAACTGTGCAAAGTGATTTTTCTTCCCTTTTTCATGCACTCTTACCTCGTGTTATGATCTTTTTAATCCCCTGCACTCTAACACACACTTTAAATTGATCAAGTAAATCTATCTAACAAACAAATTAAAAATTTAAAGGTCAAAAAGGGTGTTACCACACATGGGTTGCCTCCCATAAAGCGCTTGATTTAACGTCGCGGCATGACGAAGTTGACGTTCTCTTGGATTCACTCATTAGTCGGGCACGAACCATCTTTGAGAGACAGCTGCTCCACCAAATATTTTTCTGCATCTGTGCCCAAGTAATGCTTGACTCGCTGGCCATTCACTTTGAAGGTTCGAAGCCCATCCTCCAATTCTATTTCCACATCTCCAAAAGGAGAGACATTTACCACTTTGAACGTACCAGACCATTTTGATTTTAGCTTGCCCGAAAACAATTTGAGCCTTGAGTTAAAGAGTAAAACCAAGTCACCCGACTTGAACTCACTTTTCAAGATCTTTTTGTCATGGACGAACTTCATCCTTTCTTTATACACAATTGCACTTTCACATGCATGGAAACGGAATTCCTCAATTTCATTGAGTTGTGTTAACCTCAAATTTGTAGCTTTAGCCCAATCCAAGTTCAACCTCTTCAAAGCCCACATGGCTTGTGTTCCAATTCTACGGGTAGATGACATGCTTTGCCGAAGACTAACCGATAAGGAGAAGTGCCAATAGGACTTTTATATGCCGTACGGTACGCCCACAATGTGTCATCTAGCTTCCTTGACCAGTCGGTCCGATTTGCATTAATAGTCTTTGATAGAATTCTCTTTATCTCCCGGTTGTAAACTTCAACTTGTCCACTTGATTGGGGATGATAAGGTGTGACCACCTTATGCTTGACGCCATGTTTCTCTAGTAGCCTCGTGAAAGCCTTGTTATAGAAATGAGACCCACCATCACTAAGAATCGCTCTAGGAGTGCCAAACCGAGTGAATATGTTTTCCTTTAAGAATGCGGTCACACTTCTTGCATCGTTGTTTGGTAATGGAATTGCTTCAACCCATTAGGACACATAGTTCACAACTACAAAGATATAATTCAGCCCTCAAGATCTTACAAAGGGACCCATAAAATCAATTCCCCATACATCGAAAATTTCTATCTCTATCACAAAGTGCATTGGCATTTCATACCTCTTGGAGATTGATCCTTGGCTTTGGAATTGGTCACAAGCTTTGACCATTTGATTGGCATCATGATAGATCAACGGCCAATAATAACCACATTCAAGAACCTTAGCCGCCATCCGATTTCCCCCATGATGACCCCCAACCGGCGAGTCATGGCATGCTTTTAGAATTGGCATAATTTCTTCTTCTGGAACACATCTTCGGATAATGTTGTCAGTACAAACACGGAACAAGTATGGCTCTTCCCAAAAATATTGCCGACAATCTCTCAAGAACTTCTTCTTTTGATAGGATTCCAATCCCTCTGGAATAAGGTCACTAGCCAAGTAGTTAGAAATATCGGCATACCAAGGAGAAAAAGTGCTAGATAGTGCCCATATTTGTTCATCCGGGAAGGCATATGATTTCAAGATCTCCAGTTGGCCTTCCTTCTTCTTCAAGCCTTGATAAATGATCCGCCACTTGATTTTGCCTTCCCTTGCGATCCTTGACCTGGAAGTCAAATTCTTGCACCAACAAAACTCATCGAATCAACCTAGGCTTTTCATCCTTATTTGCCATGAGATAGCAAAGAGAAGAATGGTGTGTGTGTACACCATCACCTTAGATCCCAACAAATAAGCCCGGAATTTCTCAAAGGCATAAACAACGGCAAGAAGTTCTTGCACAGTCACTGTATAATTCATTTGCACTCCATTGAGTGTCTTGCTTGCATAGTAGACCGGATGAAGATTTTTTTTGTGACATTGGCCAAGCATTGCTCCAATGGCTACACCATTAGCATCACATATGAGCTCGAAAGGAAGAGACCAATCGGGTGTGACAATATTATGTGTCGTGGTGAGCCTTTGTTTCAATTCCTCAAAGGCTTTGAGGCATTTCTCGTCAAACACAAATTTGGCATCTTTCTCAAGGAGTTTGCACATAGGATTTGCAATCTTGGAAAAATCCTTGATGAAACGCCTATAAAATCATGCACGCCCTAAGAAAATTTGAACCCCTTTGACGGAAGTAGGTGGAGGAAGCTTGGAAATAATCTCGATCTTAGCCCGGTCAACCTCTATGCCATGTTCTGAAATTTTATGCCGCAGTACAATGCCTTCATCCACCATGAAATGACATTTCTCCCAATTGAGCACAAGGTTCGCTTCCTCACATCTCTTAAGCACTTGTCTAAGATTGTTAAGACAATGCTCAAAAGAGTCACCTACCACCGAGAAGTCATCCGTGAAAACCTCTAGAAAATCCTCCACCATGTCGGAGAAAATGGACATCATGCATCTTTGAAAAGTAGCCAGAGCATTGCACAAACCGAATGGCATCCATCTAAAGGCAAAATTTCCATAGGGGCAAGTGAATTTCATCTTCTCTTGATCCTCCAATGCGATGTTGATTTGGTTGTAGCCGGAATATCTATCAAGGAGGCAATAGAATGACCTTCCCGCTAGCCGATCAAGCATTTGATCAATAAAAGGCATAGAGAAATAGTCTTTGCATGTGGCACTGTTTAGCTTCAGATAATCCATACACACCCTCCAACCGGTCACCATTCTTGCTGGGATGAGCTCATTTTTATAATTTTCAATTATGGTCATGCCTCCCTTTTTCGGCACACATTGCATTGGGCTCACCCAAGAACTATCGGCAATAGGGTAGACTATACCGGGATCCAACCACTTGATGATTTATTTATTTACAAACTCTTGCATTGATGGGTTCAACCATCGTTGATGTTCTACACTTGGTTTTGTTTCACTCTCCAATTGGATCTTGTGTTCACAAATTCCCGCGAGAATCACTCGAATATCCGCAATTGTCCATCCAATGGCTTGCCTATGCTCCTTCAAGACTCCAACAATTTTTCCACCTGCACAACATTCAACAAAGAAGAAACAATTACGGGTAAAGAATCATTGGAGCCAAGAAATTTATACCTCAAGTGTGGTGGAAGTGGCTTTAGCTCTAGTTGCGGTGGCTCGATAATAGAAGGCTTTGCGGACGGAGTGACTCTATTCTCCAAATCGAGAGAGAGCTTTGCCTGAGCATAAGTGTAAGATCCAAGCCCCTCCAATGCATTTACCGATTCCATATACCCTTCCATATATTCACCATCAAAGTTCACCAAAATAGCCACTAATGCCTCGCCAAGGCATTGTTCTTCCATTTTCATTTCAACCGCATCCTCTACTTCATCAACAACATTGATCACCGAGATGCTTTCATGTTCATGTGTTGGTTTCATACCCTTTTCTAGCTTGGAATATAACCTCTTCATCATTCACATGGAATTTGATCTCATTCCGTTCCGAATACATAAGTGCTCTTCCCGTGGCAAGGAATAGTCTCCGCAAAATGATAGGGATCTCTTTGTCAACCGCACAATCGAGGATTACGAAATCGGCAGGTAAATGAAGCTTTCCCACCTTTACAAGTACATCATTAACAATTCCCACCGGTCGTTTTATGGAACGATCGGCCATTTGCAATCTCATACTTGTGGGGCTTGGCATACTTAACCCTACTTGGTTATAGATGTCAAGAGGCATTAAGTTGATGCTAGCCCCATTATCACAAAGGGCTCTTGCAAAATCATGTGTCCCAATAGTACGTGGAATGGTGAAAGCTCCCGGATCTTCTTTCTTTTGAACGGTGGATGTTGCAATGATGAACTAATCCGGTGAGTCACATTCACCACTTCATTCTTTGTAGTCCTTTCTTGGTGATCAAATCTTTCAAATATTTAGCAAACCCCGTCATCTCTTGAAATACTTCCACAAATGGAATATTCACCGATAATTGCTTGAGAATGTCATAGAATGTTTCGAGTTTTCTATCATCAACCGTCCTAGAGAGACTTTGAGAGAATGGAGGAGGAGGTCTAGGAATAGGTGGAAGAGTTTTTTGTATCTCTTTTAACTTTTCCTTTACCTCTTCCCAATTCTCTTTTTGCACTTACAACTCTTATGGAATCTTCTCAACTTTGACAACACTTGGATGTTCAACCTCAACCCCCTGTTCGGACTTTTCTACCTCAATCACTTGTTCACCCTATCCTTGCAGTACTTTCCCACTCCGAGTAGTAATTGCCATGACATGAGAAGTTGGATCACTCCCACTACCCCTTGGGTTTGCAATTGTGTCACTAGGGAGTGTTACATTTTGCTTTCTATTTTGTTCACTAGAGAGGTCTCTCATTTGCATCTCCAATTTTTGAATGGATGCGGTATGAGAGCCAACAAGATCAGTCATGTTCCTCATAGAAGTGTCGAATTTTTCTTAATTTTGCAATACCCGTTCAAGCATACCTTCCACCTTAGATTCACTTGAAGAACCTTGATTTGAATATTGACCCTTTGGAGGAACATAAGGGTTTGAACTCCGGTTTAAGAAGTTGTTACTGTTGTTCCAATTTCCTTGGTTTGAGACACCTTGGTCATTTCGCCATTATTGGTAGCCTTGCCCTTGCGGATTTGGCCTCCATTGATTTGGTTGTCCTTGACCTTGGTATTATTGTCTTTGATGCCCTCCTTGAGGGTTGTCGATGTAGTTTGATTCCTCAAAATATTCATGTGATATAGTTTGCACATCCTCCACCATATTCACCTTTTTTGTTTGACTTTCCACGAACATTAACATTTGTGGCAAGCCTAGCGATTACTTGATCTCTCTCTTGATTCTCCTTAATTTGGTTGGTCAAGGAGCAAGAACCGTATGCAATTCCCCATGTGGTATCCTCGGAGTGCCAAGCTTGATTACGTTGTGCCATTCTTTCAAGGATCTGTGTGACCCTTGTGAATGTCTTGTCCATAAAAGATCCGTCATCTGCATTCTTGGCTATAGATTGATTCATCGGATCTAAGCCCATGAAGGATTTTTCCAACAAGATGGAATCCGGGAACCATGATTGGGAGACCTGACAAAATATAATTTGAACCGTACCCATGCCTCATGTAAATGTTCTCCCGGTGCTTGCTTGGAAAAGAAGATTTTATACCGGAGCTAAAATTTCTTACTTTGCGGGAACCACTTAGCCAAGAATGCTCGGACAATTTCGGGCCAAAAATGAATAGAGTTGGTGTCAAATACAGAAGCCATTTCCATGCGTCTCCAGCTAGTGAGTACTTGAAGCACCTCAACCTTAAGGCATCGGCAGTAACGTTGTTTTGCTTGTGCATCTCACACACACCCAAGAAGTTTCTAAGATATTGTGTTGGATCATCATCAGTAGAATTCATGAAAAACCCCTCCTATTTGAGCATAAGGATTAAACCATGTTCCACCTTGAATTTTTTAGCGCCAACAACCGGAAGCACGATAGCATTTGTGTCCTCAATGATTTCTCTATGTCCACAAAAGGATTTTCTTTTTCCATTTCTTCTTCATTTTTGGCCATGTTTTCCTTTCAAGACCAAGCAAAACAAGCAAAGTGTGATGGAATAGAATAAGACATAAAGTAAAGCACACACTAATTAGTAATTTCAAAGCTGTATTCCCCGGCAACGGTGCCAAAATTTGATACGCTCAAATTACATTTTAATAAATAGTGTAAGGCGGTCGGTGTCAAATATAATAACCCAGCAAGGTTGGGGTCGAATCTCACAGGGAATAGGTGTGAAAAGCTACTCGATTATTGTGTCACTCGAATTAAGTCGTAATTCTATCCAGTTAATTGTAACATGAGTATGGTGTAATTGTGATTTGAAGAAATAACTAATATTGAGATTTAGAATGTAATTAATTGGATAAAATAAACCAAGGTTTTGTACCCTTAAATGAAATGTAATGCTACCAATGTTAATATGATATGTTTCTAATGGAAGGTCCTTTTGATGTGCAAATGATTTCTAAATGACTATCCAATATTTTTCAATAGTTGGGTAGTATTTACTCTTTATAATTTTTCCAAATATAAAAGAGTTACAATTAAGAACAATCAATATATGCCAAATAAAACCCACTAAGCAATTCTATTAAACAAGGGTTAACGCCTTGAGTTTTTGATATTTACTTTTACCAAATTCTAACCCACTTTCCCAAGCAAAGTAAGAATTTGATGGCACTTGTTAATGTTTTCAACCACCAATTATAAATGAGGAATGAGAAGAAAATAAACATCAACCAACCATTATGTATATATTCAATGGTAAACACCCATTAGCATTACACCCATTAAGGGACCACAACCTTAGTATTTAAAGTTAGCTACTCATACTAAAATACAAAATGAAGAGAATATTTAATGCCATAAAGCTTAAAAAGTGAAAGATTCTTGAACCAAAAGCCTCCTAAAGTGAAGAACATTAAAGCCTTGTATTGTAGCTCCAAAAATCAGACCAGATACCTTTACAAAACCCAAATAAATATATTTATAGTGGGCCAAAATTTGGGGAAAAATCTAGACAAAAATACCCTTTTCGGTTAAATATGTGACCTCATATCTGTCGCATAACAGACATGTGGTCTGCATTCTAGACATGGCCATCGCATAGTTCAACCCTACTTTCTAGGCCTTCATTGCATTCATGATTTGCGGTCTGCATTGTAAAAATGCGATCGCATTTCGCGTCGCATTTTCTACCTTCAGCAACCTTCAATTTGAGTTTGCGGTCCATTCTGCGGCTCGCATACAGGTTATGTGATTGCAAACTGGACAACATTTCTTGCGTTAGATTTTGCCCAGAACACTATTGTGGTCTGTGATTCAAGTGCACATTATGCAGCTCACATGTAGGATTCGCGATCGCATATCCACATTTGTGATGCCTTTTGCTCTTTTATTGTCTTTTTATGGATTTTTGAATTCATTTCCATGCTCTTAAGTCCTTAAACCTCATATAATGCAAAAAAAACGCTAAAATTACATAAGTATAAAAGATAATTGCATCTAAAACAAGCCAAAATCTAAGCAACTTATATCAAATATGCCAAAATTCTCCGGCACATCATGTACGTCACCTTAAAATAACACAACAATGTGAAATTCGAGGTCTCATACCCTCAGGACAAACATTTACAATAATTAATTACCTCAATCCGAGCAAAATCCTACTCCGAAATGTCTTTGCCCCTTGAATCGGCCTCCAATCGATCCGAATATAGCCACAGTTAATTCAATTAAGTCAACACTAATTATAGAAATTAATTCCATATGAAAATACTAATTTTCCAACAAAATCCGAAATTGAACTCAAAATTGCCCGTGGGGCCCAAGTCTCAAAATCCGACGGAACACACAAAATCCGACAACCTATTAAACCACGAGTCAAACCATACAAAAGTTACTAAATTCCGATAACATTTCGACCCTCAAATCCTAAAATCTATCCAAGAGGGTTTTCAAACTTTACCAACTTAAAATCACCAATGATATGTTAAAACAATGATGGATTCGAGTAATCTGTCAAAAATTATGTTAAGAACACTTACCCCGTTGTTTTCTCTGAAAATCCCTCGAACAATTGCCCCACCCGAGCTTCCTTGGTCCAAAATTGGAATAATGGGACGAATTTGTACTTTATTCTGCTGCCCATGGGTTTGATCTACGCGTTCGTGACCCTTGTCTCGCCTTCGCGATGAGCAAATTCCTCATCAGCGATTTCAAAACTCATTCCAGACATCCTTTAGTATAATTGACATAACTTTTTGCACACAACTCCAAATGAAAAATGGTTTGATGTTCTGAAAACTAGACACCAAGTCCTATAATTTCCTAGGTTTCTCATTTCCTGAGTAGTTATATATTGCAGGATATAAGCTTCCAAAGTCATACCTGTGTATTAAAGATTTTCACACTCTCCCCGGACATCATGTAGTATAACTACCA
Source organism: Nicotiana glauca (assembly GCA_026770625.1). Lineage (NCBI taxonomy): Eukaryota > Viridiplantae > Streptophyta > Magnoliopsida > Solanales > Solanaceae > Nicotiana > Nicotiana glauca. The sequence goes on along the minus strand of MU737409.1, from coordinate 28,875 downwards.
TAACTTTTTATACACAAATCGAAATGCCAGCATTTCAAAAAGTTAGACACAAAGGGATACAACTTTCATATTTGTATTATCTCCAAATGCTTTATAGATTGTGAGATATAAGCCTCAGAAGTCAGACATGTACAACCGAAATTTCCTTCTTCGCGAACGCGAGTGTCTCTACGACGTGAAGAACAAACTTCTAGAGATCAAATTCTGCTTCGCAAACGCGCAGAACAACACCAGATATAAAAAAATTAGCATCCAAAGTAGCCCAAAATGATCCAAAACACAACCGAAACACACTCGAGTCCCTCGGGACCCCAACAAAATATAGCAACAAGTCCTAAATCATGATACGGACTTGGTCGAAACTTTATATCACATCAAACAATGCTAAAACCGTGAATCACACCCTAATTCAAGCTTAAGGAAACTAAGAACTTCCAACATCTACATTCGATACCGAAATCTATCAAATCATGTTTGATTGACATAAAAAATTTCACACAAGTCATAAATAGCATAATGGAGTTAGGAAAATTTTCACAACTAGATTTCGGCCCCAATATCAAAAAGTCAACTCCCCGGTCAAACTTACAAACTTAAATTTCTCATTTTCGCATTTCAAGTCTAATTTAGCTACGGACATCGAAATAAATATCCGTACACACTCTTAAGCCCGATATCATCATACGGAGCTATCGGAATAATCAAAAATACATTTCAGGGCTGTTTACACATTTTTCACATTTCGGTTAAATTATTCAACTTAAGCTTTCTTCTTGGAGAGTAAGTGCCTCAATTCATTTCAAAAACATCACCGGACTCTAACCAATTGCCTCAACAAGTCACATAACAACTGTAACGCATGAATTTAGCACTAAATGGGGAAAATGAGATTGTATTATTCAAAACGACTAGCCGGGTTGTTACATGTAATAATAGCTTCGGAACTTTATGGAGCATGCTGTGGCTGATAAGTCAGTGGAGGTGCACCCCTCCAAAGTTTGGGGAAATACCTCACCACATGACGAGTGTCCCCGCACTCAAACCAAGCTCTGGGAGGATGTAGCGACTGTAACTAGCTCGAGTCAGTTCTGCTGGACTGACTATTGAAGGCACCTCGTGAAGGAGGCACACTAGATGTTGGAGGAGCCGGGATACCACTGGCGGCTGGAAGAGTTGAATGAATGGGGCGACTCACGTCACCGCTACCATGACGAACTACAAATACGGAACGGGCACTAGAACAATGGCCCAACTTTTGAGACCTTTTGGCCTCTCTCTCCTCCCTATCCTCAGCAAGCATGCCCTCTACTCTCCTAGAAATAATCACCTCCTGCTGATATGCGATATCTATCTCTAACTCCAGGGCCATACTAGACTTGATGTTGGGAATGAGCCCCTCAATAAACTGTAAAACCCTATCTCGAATTGTAGAAACCAAGGTCGGTGCATGTCTAGCCAAGTCACTCAAACGTACTACATACTCTGAAATAGTCATAGTACACTGGCGCAACTACTCAAACTCCATGCGCCATGCGTCCTTGAGGCTCTAAGGGATATATTCTCTCAAAAATATGTCCGAGAATTGAGTCTATATAAGATAAGTTGCCTCGGCCGGACTTTCCAACTCAAAAGTATACCACCACTAATAGGGTGCCCCACAAAGCTAGAAGACAGTGAAAGAAACCTCAGTCGTCTCTACTATTCCCATAGTACAGAGGGTACGGTGGTACTCCTCCAGAAATCCTTGAGCATCCTCTGATGCTAGACCACTGAATGTAGGAGGGTCGTACTTCTTATACCTCTCAAGCCTCCCTTGCTCCTTATCTATAATTGTTTCCCTACACTCGATCTGAACTTGGGCTACAGGTGGTATGGGTATCACCTCTGGGATCTGATCGACCTAAACCCGCTGCTCTGGGTACAAGTGGGGGGAGTCGGTGCTCCTCCCTTGGCCTGAGATGTGGCTGCAGCAAGGGGAATCAACCCTATCTGAGCTAGAGTGTTTTACATGCTCATGAACTGTTCAAGTATCTATTAGAGAGCTAGAGTAGTAGTAGTAGGCGTATTAGGTGCCTGCGCTCCGGCTGGAGCTACTGGTGGCTCTTCTATAACAGCTCGCCTTGGTGCTCTGGCTACACCACGTGCGCGTCCTCGGCCTCTACCCTAGCCCCGACCTCTGGCGTCTCTAATCAGGGTCATGGGTGTTTGGTCATTTCCCGTAGAACTTTTCCTCACCATTTGTAACAGAATAGAAGACAAAAGTTTAGAATTTCGAAGTCAATAATCTCGCACGACAAGGAATCAAATGAATTGGAATTTTCTTAACAGTTCCATAGCCTCTGAAGATAAGTACATATGTCTCTGTACCGATCTATGAGACTCTAATAAATCAGCTTGTGACTCAAGACTTCTATGAACCTAGAGCTCTGATACCAACTTGTCACGATCCAAGTTCTTCCTCCGTGAACCTTCGTGATGACACCTAGTCCCTACGACTAGGTAAGACTAACATTGCGGAAAAAGGAATGAATAATATAACATCTATCAATTAACTGGTAAATTTAAACAAGGAAAAGATATGCCACTCGGCATTTAGAATAATTACTTTCGAAAGCAGTTAAGTCCTCCCAAAACCCTTTAATGTCAAAAGTCACAAGCTATTAAAAGAAAACAGTGCTTCTAAACTGTAGAATCTATCAACAAAGATAATACAAGAAGTGTTTAACTTGAGGTAGAGTAGATAGGGACTCTTAGGACTGCGGATGCAGCAGATATACCTTCAAATCTAGCCAATCAATTACATAACGTAAATATTGCTACAAACAACTAATTTAGCTAATGAAATCAAAGCTAAGGCAAGAAAATTAAAAAAAACCCAAAAATCCTCCCTGGGCCCACATCTCGGAATTAGGTAAATCCATATATTATGAACACCCATTCACTCACGAGTTTACTCGTGCAAAAGTCATCCAAATACGATGCCTAAATCCTACTCAAATCTCAGATTCTAAGTTGAGGAACTCTTCCCCCAATTTCCCAACTTCCTCACTCAAATTCATTAATTTAATGAAGAAAACAACTATGGATTAATGAAATATGATAAAATTAGGATTAGTAATCTCTGCCCAATGATTTCAACTGAAAAACTCTCGAAAAATCTCCTTTCTCTGAGCTAAAATTCCAATTTTATGGAATGAACACAAAACCCTCGAATTCTCCCTTTTTATGCCAGACAAACCGCACATGCGGACCCTTCTTCGCACCTACGGCGCCGCACTTGCGAAATATCGATCGCAAGTGCGAAAATCACTTAAGTGGGTAGGGACTGCTTCTACAAGCACTGGGACGCACCTGTGAGCCCGCTTCCATGGTCCACAACTGCTTCTGCACCTCCGATTCTACGGATTCCTTGCCATATTTATGGACCCAGCTGGTCTGGACAAATTCTGCTTCTATGGTTCCTTGCGGCTCCGCACCTGTGGTCCAACATGCGCAGGTATGAATACACCAGGTGTAGCAACTTCGGTAATTTGTATAAGTCTCAAACCAGTCCAATAGGCACCCTAAACTCACCCGAAGATGATTATAAATCTGAAAAAAATTGGGATATGTTGGTGCTTTTGGTTGAGGTCTCGGGGGGCCTCGGGGTTATTTCCAATGGTTGACGGAGAAGTTGAGGTTTTTGGTGAAATTCAAATTTTTGCTGTATCTGGTATTTACGCACATGCGGATTGCTGACCATAGGTGCGATGCCGCAGATGCAAGAAGAGAGGTTTCAGAAGCGGAAAATTCTTGGGAAGGCAGGAACCGGAGATGCGGTTGTGGGACCGCACCTGTGAAGGTGTAGGTGCAGAATGTTCATCGCAAATGCGACTTTTGGCCGGTTAAGTGAAGTAATGTAGAAGCACTTTATTGGCCGCAAATGCAGTACCACAGAAGCAAAAATTGGCCTTAGATGCAAAATCCCTAGGTCAGAAGGTATAAATTGTGTCCTTCACGATTTTTGACCTATTTCCCCATTTCTAAGTCGGCTTTGGAGCTTTTTGGATGATTTTGAAGAAGGATTTCAAGGTAACTTCATTGAGGTAAATATTTTGGACCTAAAAGTTGTTCCTATTATATTATTTCATGTATTAGAGCTATAATTAATGAAATTTAAGGTTTAAAATTTGGGAAACTAGGGCTTGGTATTTGAGACATAGACTTGAGGATTTGAGGGACCTTTTGTGGTCGGATTTTGGTACTGTTGATATGTATGAACTCGTAGGAAGATAAGGAACCTATTGATGTTAATTTTACCACATATTTGACTAAAATCTATTTGCTATCATCATGATTTGGGATAAATGCATGTTTGGGGCCTCGTGCCAACTACTTGAACCCTTCGGGGATTTTTATTGATATTTCCTCACTATTTTGACTTTATACTTGAATCCAGTCATGTTTACTCTATTTTTAACACTTAATGATCTTTTATACGATATTGAGATGAGAATCTTGTTTTACTATTGCCCGAGTGGCTTGTGAGGGTTTTGACTGAGTAAGGCCGAGAACCTATGTGTTGAGGCAATATTTGATTTTGATTATGAGGCCGATGGCATGAGATATGTACGCCCGGAGGTGGCTTGTTGATATGAGGCTGAGGGCGTAGTGATGATGCCACGAGATGGCTTGATATTGCGCTTGGGCCGTAAGGGGTCCCTCCAGGAGTCTGCACACCCCTAGTGAGCGTGGGTACCCATTGTGATGTTAAATGTAGCCCGAAGGGCTGATATTGTTCTGAGATATTGCGCAAGGGGCGAATTTGTTGACATTGTGCCCGAGGGGAGAACCTTTATGTGTTTATCTTTCTTATTTGTCAGTCAATTACATGTTTAATTGTTGAAAAGGTATCTTTTAAGGTTTCAAATTGAACTTGAATGATTTTTCGTATCTTCACTGCTTTTACTGCTTCATTATAGCCTGTAATGTGCCTTATGTGTTTTCATATCTCTCAGTCATTTATTTATGATTTTTACTCACTGAGTTGGAGTATTCACTTTACTCATACACCCTGTGTGCAGATTCAGGTGCATCTGGTCTCGCTCTCGAGTGTTGATCTTTCTAGCTCAGGCGGATCCAAAGATTCACTAGGTAGCGGTCAGCGTTCGCAGCCCAGAGCTTCGTCCTTATCTTATTTCTTCTTGTTTAGTTTTGTATTGAACTCTTAGGATTTTCTTGATTATTCTGAATTTTAGATGCTCATGACTAATGACACCCCGGTATCGGGCTGCGTTGGGTTGTATTCTGCATATTGTTCTGTATTATCACTGTTCACCTTTGGATTATTTATCATGTTTTAGACTCGGATATTTTTGTTTAATTGCTTAAAGTTGAAATGTAAAGTGATGGTTGTCCTAGCCTTCATGAGAGGCACCATCACGACCGGATCTGGGTTTAGGGTCATGACAAGTTGGTATTAGAGCCTAGATTACGTAGGTCTCACGAGTCATGAGCAGGTTTAGTGGAGTCTCGCGGATCAGTACGGAGATGTCTATATTTATCCTCGAGAGGCTGCAGAACCTTTAGGAAAAACTTCATATTCTTGAAATTCTTGTCATTTGAATTTGTTGATTTGAGTACTAAACTTCTGTTATTCTATTCTCTGACAGATGTCAAAGACACGCGCTACCGGTCGGGATGGATGACCACCAGCTGTGTGACGACCCAAAGGGGTCATCACATGTTTTAAATTAATTATGTGCTTTCGAGGCCTTGAAAACCTTATTTAGAGTTGTCTCGATTTGAGTGCATAGTCCGGGCGCATAGCCGAAAAGCTTAAATATGAAATTCTGTGAAAAATGCTAAGTTTTGATATTAAAATAAATAAATCTAAATTTGGTCAACATTTTGGATAAATGGACCCGGACCCATAATTTGACGGTCCTAGGGGTCCGTAGAAAAATATGGGACAGGCGTATGCCTGAAATCAAATTTCGAGGCCCCGAGCCCGAGAAATGAATTTTTAAGAGAAATTGTCTTTCTGAAATGTTTAAGAAAATTGGAAATGAAATTTGATTAGAAAGCGATGGTATCGGGCCCATATTTTGGTTTCGGCGCCTGGTACAGGTCTTATAGGTGTTTTAAGTCCTTCCTATAAAGTTTGATTAAAATAGGACGTCATTTGACGTGTTTCGGACTTGGAATCCTAAATTTGAAACTTGACGAAGTTTTGGAAAAATTCTTGATTTTGAGGTTTGATTCATTGTTTTTGAGGTTATTTAGGCGATTTGATCGCACGGATTAGTTCGTTTGATGTTGTTGAGGTAGTTCATGTGTTTGGTTAGGAGCCCCGAGGGCTCGGGTGTGTTTCAGATGTGTTTCGGAAGGTATAGACTTAGGAAAAAGTTGCAGAAATAGCTGTCTTCTGTTGCACAGTGATTTCTTCTTTGCGATCGCATAAGTAGGGACACGATCGCATAGAGCAAACTTCAGGGGTTCACAAATTGTTCTATGCGATCATATTCTTCCCTCCGCGATCGCGTTGTGTAAAGCCCCAACTTTTTTTTCTTCTATGCGATCACGTGTTATTGTCCGTGATCGCAGTGCTCAGCAAATCTACACTATGCGATCGCAACCTGATGTCCGCGATCGCAGTGCCCAGCAAACTTTACCCTATGCGATCGCAACCGAATGTTCGCGCTCGCGTAAAACAAATTTTCTTAGTTATTTTAAGTTCGAAAAATAGAACCCTTATGGGATTTTTACAAAATTTCCAAAGTTCCTTCTTCTCCAAAGCTCTGTGGCGATTTGTTATGCATTTTCTCCCCATAACTTATTGGGTATGTAATCTCCAACTCATTTTCTCCCATTTTCACCAACATCTATTGATTTCCTAGGCCTAAAACATGTGATTTAAGGTAGAAAATTGGGTATTTGGGTAGAGTTAGGACTTTTTGATTTTTTTTGATTTAGACCTCGTTTTGGGGTCGAATTGGAAAACAAATCATATATTCGGGCTCGTGGGTGAATGGGTGATTTGATTTTGGTCCAAACCTCGTGTTTTTACCAAGCGAGCCCGCGGTCGATTTTTGAGTTTTTTTGAAATATGATGAAAAAGCTATAATTAGGCATTGGGTTCGTTTTGTTTAGAAATTATTGATGTATTGAAGTCATTTATGTATAGATACAATTGAATTAGAGCCGAATTCGAAAGGATAGGCGGTTATTAAGGATTGAATTGGCCGTGGAATTTTGAGGTAAGTGTTTGTTCTAACCCTAGCTTGAGGGACTAAGAGTTGTGTCCTGTTTGTTAATTGCTTCTTGTTGAGTATGACGTATAGGCATGGTGACGAGTATCTATACGTTGGTGTCTAGAATGACCGTGAGTCTTTAAATTGTGAATATCTTTATTTCGTTGTATTTCTCTTGCCTCGGTGATGATTCCTATATGTTGTGAAAAGCTTGTGAAAGGCAATTGTGACCTATGAACAATGATGAGCATTAGGTCGAGTTATATTAGAATTGTGAACCTATACAAAATGGTTGAACCCTTTGGAGCATTGGCTCAAGTGGTAAAGTGAGTTATGAAACAAAAGTGAAAGGGAGAGAAAGACTATTTAAATTTTTCCCTTGCCGGGATATTGTTTTTTATTGATTATTCTCCCTTGCCGGGACGTTGACATTATTGATGTTGTACCCTTGCCGGGATTTAATTATTTAATTGTGTTCCCTTGCCGGGATTTCTATTATTATTTTGCTTATTCCCTTGCCCCTTGTTTGTGACTGTTTGTTTGGGTGAGGAAGAGTGTTAAAGCATGAAGGGTGATGTCGTGCATTGTTTGTTTATTGTGAGGAAAGAGTGTAAGGCAGGAAGGGTGATGCCGTGCATTGTTTGCTTATTATGAGGAAAGAGAGTAAAGCACGAACGATGATGTCGTGCCGCACGATGTGCCATTCCATGCCGATTCTATTGATTATATGTGAGGAAAGAGAGTAAAAGCACGAAGGCTGATGCCGTGCACGTTTTATTATATCATTGTTTGGTGAGAATGAGAGTAAAAGAACGAAGGGTGATGCCGTGCACTTGCTGCTTTCTGCTTCTTTAGTAATGTGTTTGTTGTGTTGTTTCTTTCATTACTGGACGCCTTTAACCCGAAATTGTTATTTTCCCCATAGCATGTTCCCCCTCCCATATTGATTACTTATCTCTGTGTCTCGATTCCGCTGTATATGTATATATGACTACACAGGTCTATGTGGTAGTTCGGTCAAGGCTCGTCACTACTTCGCTGGGGTTAGGCTAGGCACTCACCATCACATAGGGTTGGTTGTGCTGATACTACACTCTGTGCTCTTTTGCACAGATCCAGCTACCAGAGCTGTATGCGGTGCGCAATAGTGGTTTTAGGAGCCATCCTTCAGTCCACGAGATCCCGAGGTAGCCCTGCAAGCGTCTGCAGGCCTGACATTTTCTTCTACCTATTTTGATGCACTGTTTCCTCTTGTAGTTCTGGCAGATTGCATTTCCTTGTTTAAGACATTTGTGTGTGGCACTCTTATATAGTCCGTGATTGTTGTGACACCAGTTCTGGGTAGGGACGTATATGGGCTATTGTGCATTTTGGTTTTCTATTTATATAAGACTTTCTCTAAAAGTTTATTTTCCGCTGTCATATAATTCCTTATCCATTATTAATTCAATTTCTTAAAAAGTATAAAATGAAAAGGGTTGATGATTTTCAAAGGTTTGTTGCTTGCATAGCTTCTATGAGTAGGCGCCATCACGACCCCAAAAGTGGGAATTTCGGGTCATGACAAGTTGGTATCAGAGCTCTAGGTTACATAGGTCTCAAAACTCTCAGACAAGCTTAGTAGAGTCTGAGGGATCGGTACAGAGACGTCTATATTTATCCCCTAGAGGCTACAGAGTTAGGAAAAGTTTCACATTTGTTCTTTCTTGTCGTGCGGTTTGGTTTATCAATGCTAATTGAATTTATACTTTGTTCTTTTGCAGATGGCGAGAACATGCGCTTCCTCATCTACCAATCAGCAGTCTGAGCCCCAGGCAGCTCTCACTAGGGGCAGAAGCCGAGGCCGAGGCCGTGCTAGAGGCTGAGGTAGGGGCAGAGCTCAGCCCCGAGTAGCAGCACTAGTGCCGGAGCCTCAAGTTGACTTTGACAAGAAGGTTCTAGCCCCAGCCCTAGCTGTTCCCGTGGGCCCAACTCAGGTCCCAAAGGGGTTTATTGCTACCCCAGTTCTTTAGGTTGCTCTAGTCCGATTGGTGGGTCTCATGGAGAGTGTCACCCGAGCAGGTTTGCTTCCTGTAGCACCAGTCGTCTCTCAGGCTGGAGAAGGGTCCCAGACTCCTACTACTCGTACTCTAGAGCAGGTAGCTCCCTTAATTCAGACTCCAGCAGTTCAGCCAATTGGAGCAACTCAGCCGGGTGTGGTATCCTAGGCCGGTGATGGGGCAGCTATGTCTGCCAATGCTTTGTGGAGTATGGATAGGTTCACCAAGCTCTTCACTACTACCTTCAGTTGTGCGTCTACCGAGGATCATCAGGATTATTTCGATAGCTGCCACAAGGTTCTTCGGAACATCGGTATTGTTGAGACCAATGGGGTTGATTTCGCTACATTTTGGTTGTCTGGATCTGCCAAGACTTGGTGGAGGGATTATTGCTTAGCTAGACCAGCAAGGTCGTCAGCCTTGACCTGGGATCAGTTCACACAGTTATTTCTGGAGAAGTTTCTCCCTATTACTCAGCGAGAGGCCTATCGGAGGTAGTTCGAGCATCTCCAGCAGGGATCCATGATAGTCACCTAGTACGAGACCAGGTTTATTGATGGACTCATTCAGCCTATTCGTCTCCAGATGGCTAAAGAGGCTAGGAGTGAGATATCCTTTCAGGAGCGGCCAATATGGCCCAGAGGATTAAGATGGTATTGTCACAGGAGGGAGGTCATAGGGAAGACAAGAGACCCCGTCAGTCAGGCAGGTTTAGTAGTGCCTCGTTTGGAGGTAGAGATTCACATGATATGGATCATCTTTCTAAGCCTTTCTAGTCAGCCCTCCAAGTTTCCCACGGTGCCTCAAGTGGCCGCGGTTTTCACACATACTATTCTGATCAGCATCAATTTAGTGCACCACCAGCTACTATCAGTGCACCGCCACTTTAGAGTTTTTGTGGTGGTCATTCAGGTCGACAGGGCCAACAGACTCAACAGCTGAGGGCTTGTTATACTTGTGGTGACACGGGTCATGCTCAGACTGCCGGAGGTGGAGGCCAGCCAGCAATTGGCCGACACAGAGAGGTAGATCAGAGTGGTGGGACCCAACCCCGATGTTATGCTCTTCAGGCCAGACCTGAGGCAGAGGCTTCAGATATGATTATTACAGCTGCGGTTATGGTTTGTAATAGAGATGCTTCAGTGTTGTTTGATCTGGGTTCTACGTATTTGTATGTGTAATCCTATTTTGCCCTGTATTTGGTCATGCCTAGTGATGAATTGGGTATCCCTATTTATGTGTCTACACCGATGGGTGACTTTACTGCGGTTAATAGAGTCCATTATTCTTGTGTTGTAGTGATTGGGGGTCTGGAGACTCGTATAGATTTGTTTCTTTTAGACATTGTTGACTTCGATATTATATTGGGGATGGACTGGTTATCCCCTATCACGCTATCTTGGACTGCCATGCCAAGATTGTGACCTTAGCCTTAATGGGTATGCCTCGTTTATAGTGGAGAGGAACTCCTATTCATTCTACCCGCAGTGTTATATCATATGTGAAGGCTCGACGTATGGTCAAGAAGGGGTGTTTGGCCTACTTAGCCTATGTTCGTGATTCCGATGCTATGATTCCCTCTATTGATTTTGTGCCCGTTGTCTATGAGTTCCCTGATATTTTTCCTTCAGACCTACCGGGTATGCCACCCGACAAGGATATTGATTTCTGCATTGATCTGGTACCAGACACTCAACCCATTTCTATCCCCCATATCGTTGGCCCCGCCAGAGTAGAAAGAGTTAAAGGAACAGTTGTAGGATTTCTTGAGAAGGGTTTCATTAGACCCAGTATCTCACTTTAGGGTGCGCCAATATTATTTGTCAAGAAGAGGGATGGGTCAATGAGAATATGTATTGATTACCTGCAACTGAACAAGGTAACGATCAAGAATAAGTATCCAGTGCCGATGATTGATGATTTGTTCGACCAGCTTCAGGGTGCCAGGGTATTTTCCAACATTGACTTGCGATCTGGCTACCATCAGTTGAGGATTAGGGCATCCGATTTCCCTAAGACATCTTTCCGCATTCGGTACTGGCATTATGAGTTCTTGGTTATGTCATTCGAATTGACAAATGCCCCAGCAGCTTTCATGGACTTGATGAATCGAGTGTTCAGGCCTTATTTGGATTCATTCGTGATATTTTTCATTAATGATATATTGATATATTCCCGCAGCCAGGAGGAGCACGAGCAGCACCTTACAGTGGTTCTTCAGACTCTGAAGGATAGTCGGTTATATACTAAGTTCTCAAAGTGTGAATTCTGCTTGGGTTCAGTTGCATTTCTGGGTCATGCTGTATCAGTAGAGGATATTCAGGTGGACACAAAGAAGATTGAGGCAGTCAAGAACTGACCTAGACCAGAATCAGCTATGGAGATTCAGAGTTTCTTGGGGTTGGCAGGCTACTATCGATGGTTCGTGGAGGGTTTTTCATCTATTGCGGTCCCGATGACCAGATTGACCCAGAAGGGTGCCCATTTAAAATGGTCCGATGAGTGTGAGGCGAGCTTTTATGAGGCCTTAAAAACCTCAGTTAGATTCGCCTCGATTTGCATGCACAGCCCTGGCGCATAGCTAGAAAGTGTAAATATGAAATTTCATGAAAGATGCCACGTTTTGATATTAAAATGAATAAATTTGATTTTTGTCAACATTTTGGGTAAATGGACCCAAACCCGTGATTTGATGGTCCCGGAGGCTCCGTAGAAAAATATGGGACTCGAGCGTATGCTCGGAATCGAATTCTGAGGTCTGAAATGTTTTAGAAAATTGGAAATGAAATTTTATTAGAAAGCAATGGTATTGGGCCCGTATTTTGGTTTCAGCACTTGGTACAGGTCTTATATGTGTTTTAAGTCCTTCCTGTTAAAGTTTGGTTAAAATCGTACTTCGTTTGACGTGTTTCAGACTTAGAATCCTAAATTTGAAACTTGATGAAGTTTTGGAAAAATTCTTGACTTTGAGGTTTTATTCACTGTTTTGAGGTTATTTAGGCGATTTGATCGCATGGATAAATTCGTATGATGTTGTTGTGTTAGTTCATGTGTTTGGTTAGGAGCCCCAAGGGCTTGGGTGTGTTTCGGAAGGTTTAGTCTTAGGAAAAATTTGCAGAAAAAGCTGTCTTCTATTGCACAGTGATTTTTTCTATGCGATTACATAAGTAGGGATGCGATCGTATAGAGCAAACTTTAGGGTTTCACAAATTGTTCTATGATATCGCATTCTTCCCTCCACGACCGTGTTGTGTAAAGCCCCAACTTTCTTTTTCTTCTATGCGATCGCGTGTTATTGTCCGCGATCGCAGTGCTCAGCAAATCTACACTATGCGATCGCAACCTGTTGTCTGCGATCGCAGTGCCCAACAAACTTTACCCTATGCGATTGCAACCTAATGTCCGCAATCGCGTAGAACAAATCCGCCAAGTTATTTTAAGTTCCACAAACAGAACCCTTACGGGATTTTTACAAAATTTCCAAAGTTCCTTCTTCTCCAAAGCTCTAGGGCAATTTGTAAAGCATTTTCTCCGCATAACTTCTTGTGTAAGTAATCTCCAACTCATTTTCTTCCATTTTCACCAATATCTATTGAATTCCTAGGCCTAAAACATGTAATTTAATATAGAAAATTGGGTATTTGGGTAGAGTTTGGCTTTTTGATTTTTCTTGATTTAAACCTCGTTTTGGGGTCGAATGTGAAAAAAAATCATTTATTTGGGCTCGTGGGTGAATGGGTGATTTGATTTTGGTCCAAACCTCGTGTTTTGACCAAGGGAGCCCGGGGTCGATTTTTGAGTTTTTGGGAAATATGATGGAAAAGCTATAATTAGGCATTGGGTTCGTATTGTTTAGGAATTATTGATGTATTGAAGTCATTTAAGTATAGATACAATTGAATTAGAGCCGAATTCGAAAGGAAAGGCGGTTATTGAGGATTGAATTGGCCGTGGAAGTTTGAGGTAAGTGTTTGGTCTAACCCTACCTCGAGGGACTAGGAGTTGTGTCCTATTTGTTAATTGCTTCTTGTTGGGTACGACGTATAGGCATGGTGACGAGTATCTATACGTTGGTTTCTAGCATGACCGTGAGTCTTTAAATTGTGAATATCTTGATTTCGTTCTATATCTCTTGCCTTGGTGATGATTCCTACTTGTTGTGAAAAGCTTGTGAAAGGAAATTGTGACCTATGAACAACGAGGAGCATTGGCTCGAGTTATATTACAATTGTGAACATATTCGAAATGGTTGAACCCTTTGGAGCATTGGCTCAAGTGGTAAAGTGAGTTATAAAATAAAAGTGAAAGGAAGAGAAAGAGTATTTCAATTGTTCCCTTGCCGGGATATTGTTGTTTATTGATTATTCTCCCTTGCGGGGACGTTGACATTATTGATGTTGTACCCTTGCTAGGATTTAATTGTTTAATTGTGCTCCCTTGCCGGGATTTCTATTATTATTTTGCTTATTCCTTTGCACCTTGTTTGAGAGTTTTTGTTTGGGTGAGGAAGAGTGTTAAAGCACGAAGGGTGATGTCGTGCATTATTTGTTTATTGTGAGGAAAGAGTGTAAAGAAGGAAGGGTGATGTCGTGCACTGTTTGCTTATTGTGAGGAAAGAGAGTAAAGCACGAAGGGTGATGTCGTGCTGCACGATGTACCATTCCGTGCCAATTCTATTGATTATATGTGAGCAAATAGAGTAAAAGCACGAAAGGTGATATCGTGCCGCATGATGTACCATTCCGTGCCGATTCTATTGATTATATGTGAGCAAATATAGTAAAAGCACGAAGGTTGATGCCGTGCACATTTTATTATATCATTGTTTGGAGAGAATGAGAGTAAAAGCACGAAGGGTGATGCCGTGCACTTGCTGCTTTCTATTTCTTTAGTAATGTCTGTGTTGTGTTGTTTTCATCATAACTGGACGACTTTTACTAGAAATTGTTATTTTCCCCACAGCATGTCCCCCCTCCCATATTGATTACTTATCTCTGTATCTCGATTCCGCTGTATATGTACATATAACTGCACAGGTCTATGTGGTAGTCCAGTCTAGCCTCGTCACTACTTCGCCAGGGTTAGGCTAGGCACTTAACAGGACATGGGGTCGGTTGTACTGATACTGCAATATGTGCTCTTTTGCACAGATCCAGGTACCAGAGTAGTATACGGTGCACAGCAGTAGTTTTGAGAGCCAGCCTTCAGTCCACGAGATCCCGAGGTAGTCCTGTAGGCGTCTGTAGGCCTGACATTCTCTTCTAACTATTTTGATGCACTGTTTCCTCCTGTATACGAGAGAGATTTCATTTCCTTGTTTTAGAGATTTGTGTGTAGCACTCTTAGATAATCTATGAATGTTCTGACACCAGTTCTGGGTAGAGACATATATGAGCTATTGTGCATTTTGGTTTTCTATTTATTTAAGACTTCCGTTAAAAGTTTATTTTCCGCTATTATATAATTGCTTATCCATTATTAATTCAATTGCTTAACAAGTATAAAATGAAAAGGGTTGATGATTTTCGAAGGTTTATGGCTTGCCTATCTTCTACTAGTAGGGGCTATCATGACCCCAAGGGTCGGAATTTTGGGTCGTGAAAAACTGTGTCCACTAGAGGCCGAGTATGCGGTCATGATCGCAGTAAGGCAGAGGTGTAGCCCGCACAACAGCTGGAGCAGCACCTGCATATCCACCAATCGCCCAGTTCAGGATCAGGTCCCAGTTATGGACGCACCGGTAGCACCAGTTCAGGCACCAGGTGTGCCCATTGTAATTTCGGGTCTTCAGGAGGCCTTGGCCCCAATCCTATCAGTTTGCACATGCCTAGCTTAGGTGGTTTCAGCCACTACAGCCGTAGCTACTTCTCACGCCAGGGGAGGCAATCAGACTACCGCCGCTCGTACACCTGAGTAGGTCGTGTAGAGACTTCAGACGCTGGGGGCACATCCAGCCTAGTTGGTTGTAGCTGCTCAGGACTATGTAGTTCTTGCCATGCCAGAGGACGAGCAATGCAGGTTGGAGAGGTTTGGTAGACTTCAGCCTCCGACCTTCACTGGTGCAGAGGGCGAGGATGCCCAGGGTTTCTTAGATAAGCGTTAGAGGATGCTTCGTATAGCAGGTATTCTAGAGACTAGCGGGGTTGCTTTCAGTACTTATCAGTTTTCTGGAGCTGCCTTCACTTGGCGGGAGGCATTTGAGAGGCATAGGCCTATTGGTGCAGCACCCCTTGCCTAGTAGCAGTTCTGCGTTCTCTTTCTAGAGAAGTATGTGCCGCAGTCTTGTAGGGAGCAGCTGCATAGGGAGTTTGAGTGGTTGCGTCAGGGAGAGATTATTGTGACACAGTATGAGATGAGGTTTTCTAAGCTAGCTCATCATGCGATTTGGTTGGTCCTGACAGATAGAGAGAGGATTAGGAGGTTTGTTGATGGCCTCACTTATCAACTTCATATTCTTATGACCAGAGAGAGGGTGATTGGTGCAACATTTAATGAGGTTTTAGACATTACTCGTGAGACTGAGTATGTTTGTCACTAGAAGTGAGAGGAGATAGAGGCCTAAAGGATTCGAGGATCTGGTTGTTAAAGTGGTGCGCCGTCGAGAGGCTAGTTTTAGCACGACAGAGGCCGCCCATTCAGGCAGGCTCAACCAGCTCGCCCAGGTTATCGTAGGGTATTATTGGGTCATGGTTATCATAGTTCTCATCAGGGCCAATCATCACTTAGTGCCCTTCCAGCTTAGAGTTAGTCCTGTGCTCCATCAGTTCAGAGCGCTTCTATGCCAGGTGCATCTGCTAGTCACTTTGGTGTATGGTTTCCCTTCAGTCCCCTTCTCTAGAACCTGGGAGTTGTTATAAGTGCAGAGAGATGGGTCATATATGGAGGCAGTGCCCTTGTCGTCTTGCGGATTTGTCCCAGTAGAGGGGTCAATAACTGGATTCAGCGTCAGTTGCTTCATCACCACCCACCCAGCCATCCAAGGGTGGGGGTTAGTAAGCTAGGGGTCACCCTAGAGGGGGAGGCCAATCAGGTGGCGGTCAGGCCCATTTCTATCCCCTTCCAGCTAGACCCGATGATATTGCTTCCGATGCTATTATTGTTTTAGTCTGCGACATATATGCCTCTATATTATTTGATCCAAGTTCCATCTTTTCTTATGTGTCATCATACTTTGCTCGTTATCTGGATATGCCCCGTGAGTCTCTTGCTTCACCTATTCATGTATCTACCCTGGTGGGTGATATTATTATTGCAGACCATGTGTACCGGTAATGTGTGGTGACTATTGGGGGTCTGGATACCCATGTGGATCTTTTATTATTGTGTATGGTGGATTTCGATGTCATTTTGAGCATGGATTGGCTATCTCTGTGTCGTGCTATTCTTGACTATCATGCCAAGACAATCACCTTGGTATACCGGGTGTGCCGCGTATTGAGTGGCGAGGTATGACTAATTATGTTCCTAGTAGAGTGATCTCATTATGGAAGGCCTAGCGTATGGTTGGGAAGGGTTGTCTATCGTGTCTAGCCTTTGTGAGGGATGTCGGTGTTGAGACTCCCAGTATTGATTTTGTTTCGATTGTGAGGGATTTTCCCGATATGTTTCCTGCAAACCTACCAGGCATGCCACTAGACAAGGATATTAACTTTTTTATTGATATGGTGCCGGGCACTCAGCCCATTTCTATTCCGCCGTATTGTATGGCACCAATGGAGTTGAAGGAGTTAGAGGACGACTTCAGGAACTCCTTGAGAAAGGGTTCATTCGGCTACTGTGTCACCTTGGTCATGCTGGTTCTATTTGTGAAGAAGAATGATGCCACTATTATAATGTGCATTTATTAAAGGCAACTGAACAAGGTAACAGTTAAGAACAAGTATCTTTTGCCACGCATTGATGATTTATTCGATCAGCTTCAGGGGCAAAAGTGTTCTCCAAGATTGATTTCCGTTCAAGTTATCACTAGTTGAAGATCAGGGACTCGGATATTCTAAACATAACTTTTAGGACCCTATATGTTCCTTATGAGTTCTTGGTGATGTCTTTTGGGCTGACCAATGCCCCATCAGCGTTCATGCATTTGATGAACAGTGTGTTCCGGCCTTATCTCGACTCATTTGCCATAGTCTTCATTGATGATATTCGGGTGTATTCGGGTAGTCAGGAGAAGCACACAGAGCATTTGAGGGTTGTATTGCAGAGATTGAGGGAGGAGAAGCTTTATGCAAAATTCACCAAGTGTGAGTTTTGGTTTGGTTCAGTGGCTTTCTCAGGGCAGGTGGTGTCCAGCGCGGGTATTCAGGTTGATCTAAAGAAGATAGAGGTGATTTAGAGCTGATCATCGTAGCCTCAAGCACTTGTTCAAGAAGAAGGATCTTAATTTGAGGCAACAGAGATGGTTGTAGTTGCTAAAGGATTATGATATCACTATATTCTACCCATGGGAAAGGCCAATATGGTGGGCGATGCTTTGAGCCAAAAGGCATTGAGTATGGGGAGTTTGGAATATATTCCAATTACGGATAGACCTCTTGAAGTTGATGTCTAGGCCTTGGTTAATCGGCTCGTAAGGTTAGATATTTTGGAGCCTAGTCAGGTAATGGCTTGTGTGATTTCTGAGTCTTCTTTATATGACTGCATTAGAGAGCGCCAGTATGATGATCTGCACTTGCTTGTCCTTAAGGACATAGTTCAGCACGATTATGCCAGAGATGTGACCATTGGTGATGATAGGGTGTTGAGGATGCAGGACCGTATTTGTGTGCCCGATGTGGATTGTCTCTGTGAGTTAATTCTGGAATAGGCCCATAGCTCGCGGTATTCCATTCATTCGGGTGTTGCGAAGATGTATCAAGATTTAAGGAAGCATTATTGATGGAGAAGAATGAAGAACGACGTTGTGGTGATTGTAGCTCGGTGTCTCAACTATCAGTAGGTGAAATATGAGCATCAGAGAACGGGTGGCTTGATTCAGTGGATAGATATTCCAGAGTGGAAGTGGTATAAGATCAATATGGACTCTGTAGTACGACTGCCGTAAACTTTGAAGAAGTTCAATGTTATTTGGGTGATTGTGGATTGGCTAACCAAGTCCACGCACTTTATTTCTATGTGTACTACTTATTCTTTACAGCGGTTGGCTGAGATCTATATCCGGGAGGTTGTTCGTCTGAATGGTGTGCTAGTTTCCATCATTTCAGATAGGGCCACTCAATTCACTTTGCAGTTTTGGAGGTTTGTGCAGCGAGAGTTGGGTACTCAGGTTCAGTTGAGAACAACTTTTCACCCTCAGACGGATGGGCAATCCGAGCGCACTATTCAAATATTGGAGGACATGTTGCGTGCTTGTGTTATTGATTTCAGAGGATCATGGGATGAGTTTCTACCGCTTGTAGAGTTTGCTTACAACAACAGCTACCAGTCGAGTATTCAGATGGCTTCATTTGAGGCTTTGTATAAGAGGCGGTGTAGATCTCCTGTTGGTTGGTTCGAGCCGGATGAGGCTAGGCTATTGGGGACAGAATTTGTGCAGGATGCTTTAGAAAAGGTAAAGGTGATTCAGGAGAGGCTTCGTACCATGCAGTCAAGGAAAAATATTTATATGACAGGATGGTTCGAGATATGTCCTACATGGTGGGTGAGAAGGTTTTGTTGAAGGTTTTCCCATGAAGGGTTTTATGAGGTTTGCTAAGAAGGGTAAATTAAGTCCTCGATTCATTGGGATGTTTGAAATGCTTCGGAGGATTGGGGAGGTGGCTTATGAGCTTTCTTTTCCACTCATCTTGTCGAGTATGCATCCGGTATTTCATGTTTCTATGCTCCGGAAGTATATTGGGGATCCGTCTCATGTTCTACATTAAAGCACGGTTCAGTTGGGTGGTGATTTGACTTATAATGTGGAGCCAATAGCTATTTTGGGTCGTCAAGTTCGAAAGTTGAGGTCAAAGGATATAGCTTCAGTAAAAGTGCAGTGGAGAGGTCGGCCCCTAGAGGAGGCTACCTGGGAGACCGAGCGGGAGATGCAGATCAAATATACTCACTTGTTTGAGGCTTCAAGTTTGTTTCTTGACTCGTTCGAGGATGAACGTTTGTTTAAGTTGGGGAGGATTTGATGATCCGGCCAGTCGTCTCATGGGTTACCTCTCCATTTTCCCCATTTCTACTTCTTATTGCTTTGTTTATCGGTTCTATACGTGATCGGGTTGGTTGGCTCCGGTTTGGAAAGGATTTGGTAATGTTTGAGACACTTAGTCTTTTGGAAACATAGGCTTGAACCCGGTGTGTTTTGGTTGATTTGATGTTGTTTGATGTCTTTTGAAGATGATTACAAGTTTGAATAAGGTTTTGGGATATGTTGGTGCTTTTGGTTGAGGTTCCGGGGGCGTCGGGGTGATTTTCGACGGTTGACAGAGAAGTTGGAGTTTTTGGTGGATTGCAAATTTTTGCTGTTTTTGGTATTTTCGCACTTGCGGATTAGGGACCGCAGGTGCGATTTCGCAGATACGAGAAGAGAGGTCGCAGAAGCGAAAAATTCCTGGGAAGGTAGGAACCGAAGATGCGGTTGTGGGACCGCACCTGCGCCTACCGCACCTGCGAAGGCGCAAGTGCGGAATGTTCATCACAGATGCAATTTTTGGCTAGTTAAGTGAAGAACCGTAGAAGAGGTTCATTGGCGGCAAATGCGGTACCAAAGAAGCGGAAATTGGGCCGCAGATGCGAAATCCCTGGGTCAGAAGGAATAAATTGTGTCCTTCGTAATTTTTGAGCTACTTCACCATTTCTACGTCGGCTTTGGACATTTTTGGACGATTTTGAAGAAGAATTTCAAGGGAACTTCGTTGAGGTAAGGATTTTGGACCTAAAACTCGTCCCTATGATATTATTTCACGGATTAGATTCATAATTAATGGAATTCAAGGGGGGAAACTAGGGCTTGGTATTGGAGACCTAGACTTCAGGATTTGAGGGACCTATTGTTGACGGATTTGGGTACTGTTGATATGTATGAACTCGTGGAGAGATAAGGAACCTTTTGATGTTAATTTTATCAAATTTTTAGACGTGGTCCCGAGGGTCGGGTTTTGGTAATTTTGGGATTAATGATGTATTATTTTTGCTTGGGCTTGGTTCCATTAGCACATTTTAACGTCGTGATTATAATTTTGGATAGATTCGACGTGAGTGGAGGCCGATTCGAGGGCCAAAGGCATCGCGGGCTAGAGATTTGACCGGTTTGAGGTAAGTAATGATTGTAAATTATGTCCTGAAGGTATGAAACCCCGGTTTGCACATCGTGGTGCTATATTGAGGTGACGCACATGCTTGATGACAAGTGTGGGGTCGTGCACTGTTAGGGATTGTGGCTTAGTCCGTCCCAAATGACTATTTTACTGCGTATTTGACTGAAATCTATTTGCTTTCATCATGATTTGGGCTGAATGCAATATTTGGGATCTCATGCCTACTACTTGAACCCTTCGGGGATTTTTATTGATATTTCCTCAATGTTTTGACTTTATACTTGAACTCAGTCATGTTATATTCCATTATTTTCATACTCAGCCATGTTTACTCTATTTTTAACACTTAAATGATCTTTTAAATGATATTGAGTTGAGAATCTTGTTTTACTATTGCCCGAGTGGCTTGTGAGGATTTTGACTGAGTAAGGCCGAGGGCCTATGTTGTGAGGAAACATTTGATTATGATCATGAGGCCGAGGGCCTGAGATATATACACCACGAGATGGCTTATTGATATGAGGCCGATGGCCTAGTGATGATGCCAGAGATGGCTTTATATTGTGCTTGGGCCGTAAGGTCGCATCCAGGAGTCTGCACGCCCCTAGTGAGCGCGGGTACCTATTGTGATGTGAGATGTAGCTCGAGGGGCTGGTATTGTTCTTAGATATTACTTGAGGGGCGGATTTGTTGACATTGTGCCCGAGAGGCAAACCTTTATGTGTTTATCTTTCTTATTTGTCTATCAATTACCTGTTTAATTGTTGAAAAGGTATGTTCTGAGGTTTCAAACTAAACTTAAATGATTTTTCATATCTTTACTGGTTTTCCTGCTTCATTATAGCCTGTAATGTGCCTTACTGGTTTTCATATCTCTCAGTCATTTATTTATGATTATTACTCATTGAGTTGGAGTACTAACTTTACCCCCTGCATCCTGTGTGCAGATTCAAGCACATATGGTCCCGCTGCCGAGTGTTGATCTTTCCAGCTCAGGCGGATTCGAAGATTCTCTAGATAGTTGTAGGCGTTCGCAGCCTAGAGCTTCTTCCTTATCTTATTTCTCCTTGTTTAGTGTTGTATTGAATTTTCTAGACTTTTCTTGATTATTCCGGATTTTAGATTCTCATGACTAATAACACCCCAGTTTCAGGTTGCGTTAGGTTGTATTCCGCATATTGTTCTGTATTGTCATTGTTCAACTTTGGATTATTTATCATGTTTTAGACTCGAATATTATTGTTTCCTTGCTTAAAGTTTAAATGTAAAGTGTCGCCTGGCCTTATATTCACGGGAGGCGCCATCACAACCGGGTCCGGACTTAGGGTCGTAACAAAAAATGGATGTAGTTAATCAAGAATGAATTCACATTCATTCCTTTGGAAAATAAATAGACTTTTAATCAAATACATTATTTCAATTCACTTAAACACTTGTTCTAACAAACCCTAACTTGTTTTAAGAAATTTTCTAAATTTTGAGACAGTAATCTAGTAACACGCATCAATGATAGTGTCTTTTGGACTTGAATCACTAGTTAGTGAAGACATTCTAAACCATTGACTACTTGGTGAAAGAATATTTAACTAAGTAGTTCATTGAATGAAGTAGAAAATACCTTACACCCATTACTAGTTTCAGTGAAAATCAAAATCCTTTGACACCTTAGGGCCATGTATCCTGAATCATTTTATCTAAGTGCTTTAATATTTTTCTTTCATAATTTTTATTTAAGCAGCCTCCAC
This sequence comes from Nicotiana glauca, assembly GCA_026770625.1. NCBI lineage: Eukaryota > Viridiplantae > Streptophyta > Magnoliopsida > Solanales > Solanaceae > Nicotiana > Nicotiana glauca. Next base: position 6,616 of record MU737409.1, on the reverse strand, counting down.
ATCGCAGTTAGAGGGTGAATTCATCAAGAGTAACTTTGCATACTCCGACCAAATAGTCCATAAATTCAATAAGAGAAATTAATCCCACCATTCTTCATAATAAAGTATCGGTAAATCTATCAGGAGTGTTCTTATACTGCCTAACCGAAATTGATGTTATACATTCATTAAAAAAATAAAATCTCTTCCTCCTCTACAGTAGGAATATGCACATCTATCATAAATTTTTTGAGAATGAGAATTTTATTAATGTGCTCAACTATTATAACATTACTTGTTTGTCCCTTTGAACCAATGATGATATCATTAGGTAGGGTTTTTATAAAGGACAATAAAGTTACAACATGTTTTATTCTCATCCCTTTACAAGTATCTACCACCAAGTTTTCCCAAATCCTTTAAACAAAGGATCTGCTCAGTTAAACTTGGACTTCACATATTGAAGATAAATTATGCCATCCTCTAATGATCTTCTCACATGATTGTGTTTGAGACGAACTTGTCATGATTTTCCATTACAACAAACACTTGAAGTATGAAATTGTACCGACCCGATTGGTCGTTTTGAGCAATTGCGTCCAGTTCAACAGTTTGAAGTCTTGAGAAGCATCATATTATGTGTATCAACTTGTGTGCATGGTTGTATTCTATTTCCGATTGAATTAGAGTCGAATTGGAAGAAGGAATATAGTTTTGTAAGCTTAAGCGGTGAGAATTTTCCCGGAATTTGACTTTTGAGTAAACGGCTCCGAAATGGATTTTGGATGATGCCATTAGTTTCGTATGGCAATTTTGGACTTAGGAGTGCGCTCGAATTTGTATTTGGAGGCACGTACGGTAATTTGAGGCATTTCGAAAAAAGTTGGAAAAGTTAAACTTTAGGAAATTGAGAGGTTTGACCCATAGTTGAATTTTGTGTTATCGAGGTTGGAATTCCATTCCAAAGGTTAGAACAACTCTTTTGCATCATTTGGTACTTTCCTGCAAAATTTGGTGTCGTTTGGAGTTGATTTGATATGGTTCGGACGCTTGGTTGCAATTCTAGAAGTTCTTGATGTTCATGGTGATTATCACGTATTTTGGCATCCGATTCGTGGTTCTAGAGGATATTTTGATGTTCCGATCATGCGAGCGAGTTCATGCTATGTTTTCAGACTTGTGAAGGTATTTGGTTTGGAGCCCTGATGTCACGACCCCAAATAACTGTAATCACCCGACCCATCGTCTCAGTTATTTCCGCCCCGTTTTCCCCGTTTTATGCCTCTATATGTTTCACTACATGTGTTTGGTGAATTTGAAGTAATTCGGATAGAGTTTGGTTGGAAATGAGACACTTAGTCTCTTTTAAGAAGACTTAAGTTGGAAAAGTCAACCGGATGTTGACTTATGAGTTAGAGGGCTCGGAATTGAATTTCGATGGTTCGGTTAGCTCCGGAAGATGATTTCAGGCTTAGGAGCGCAATCGAAAGTAATTCTGGAGGTCCGGTGAAGAAGTTAGCCTATATTGGCGAAGTTGGAATTTTGGCGAATTCCGGTTGATAGGTGAGATTTTGATCCGAGAGCCGGAATGAAATTTCGAGAGTTGCAGTAGCTTCGTTAGGAGATTTTGGATATGTCTGTAAATTTTCAGGTCATTCGGACGTCGTTTGCTTGGGTTTTTGATCGAATGTGAGATTCGGAAGTTTTAGTTGAACTTAGGCTTGAATCCATCGTGATTTGATGGTTTTTGTGTTGTTGTGTGTGTTTTTATGTTTGGAACAAGTTTGTATGAGGTTATAGGACGTGTTGGCATTTTTGGTTGAGGTCCCGGGGGCCTCGGGGTGATTTCGGGTGTTCAAACGGACCCTTTTTGGTTTGTAAAGAGATCAGATTTTTCTGCTGTTGGTGTTGCAGACATTTGTGCATCGCGTTCGCGTGATGAGAGACGCGAACGCATAGGGCATTTGAGCGAGCCTGGCATTTTGCCTTCGCATTTGCGAAGGAGAGGCCGCGTTCGCGAAGTGTTAGGTCTGGAAGGATCGCGATCGCGGGAGAAGAGACTCATTCGCGTAGGCCAGGGGAAATGGCCATCGCATTCGCGATGTGGCTAACGCGTTCGCGTAAGAGGGCTTGGGAGCCCAGATCAGGTAAAGCATCGCGTTCCCAATGAGAAGGACGCATTCGCGTGGAGTCAGGGCCGTTGGGCATCGCGTTCGTGTTAGGGTGGTCGCGTTCGCGTAGAGCATTTCTGGATTTTAAAATTTGTTGCCTTCGCGTTCGCGTGACTAAGTTCGCGAACGCGATGAAGAAATGAACTGGGGAGACAGAATGTTTTAAGGACATTTCATCCATGAACCAAACATAATTCCACCATTTTTGAGCAAAACTTGAGAGCTTTTGACGGGAATTGAAGGGGGTATCGACTGGTAATCATTGGAGGTAAGTTTTATGAGTCAAATACATGATTATACATAAGAATCATCCTTGAAATTCATGAGATTATAGCCAAATTGTAAGAAACTAGGGCTTGAAGCAAAAATATTCTAAATTTGGAATTGATAGGTCATTTGAGTTCGGATTCGGGAGTTCTTGGTATGTACAGACTCCTGGCGAGACGAGGGTTCCGAAAATGTAAGTTTCATAATTTTTTAAGAAGCGGGCCCGGGGCTCGGGTTTTACTAGTTTCGAGGTTTTTTCTTTAATTTGATTGTTTTCGATTGGGTATTATCCTATTTGCATATTGTGATGTATTCGCTCTGTTTTTGGCTAGTTTCGACGAGCGTGGAGGCCAATATGAGGGGCAAAGGCGTCGCGGGCGAGGAATTCCACCGGTTCGAGGTGAGTAATACTTGGGAATGATATCCTGAGGGTTTGAAACCCCGGATTTGCACATCTTAGTGCTGTATTGAGGTGACTTCCATGCTGGACCTGAGCGTGGGGTAGAGCACCATTAGGGATCGTGACTTGGTCCGTCCCGGTTGTTGGTTTTTACCGCGTACTTGCAAACAATTTTGTTGTTAACATTATAATTTGGGCACATTGCCATACTTGGGGCTTATTGCAAATCGTTTGAACTCTTTATGAACTATCATCACTGTTTCCCCTCACTATTTGAATTATGATTTGAACTCAGTCCGTGTGATTTACACTGTTTTATGAACTCAGCTATATTTTACTCAAACTTGGAGTTTTAAA